>JABCMJ010047230.1:4810-51186 GCA_014822125.1 Arbutus unedo | reverse complement strand
TGCACATATGCTATATGTAAAAAATTGCCGTGTCCCCGCCGTGTCTGTATCCCTTTATTTTCAAAAATTTCGTGTCCCGTGTACGTGTCTGTGTCTGTGTCCGTATCCGTGTCCGTATTTGTGTTCGTGGTACATAGGCTGCTAGTCATCTCTTTTAACAAACAGACATGTCTCTTACCTAAATATATTTATGTTATGAAGGTATTTTTAACAATCAAAAGTAGACAAACTCTTCAAAACTTGTGGAAAATTATAACTTTTAAGAAGTCACAACTTTTTATATGTAATGACTATTATGCTAATAGTCATGTCTTTTAACAAAGAGACATCTCTCTTACTTTATGAATTGAGGTATTTTTGATAAATAAAATTAGACAAATTTTCCCATCTTTTGCAAAAAGTGTAGATTGACCACTTTTTGTCTAGGATATTGTGATGCTCAAGTGGAAATCTTGTAAGTGCAAACTCTTTGAGGTGGCAGTAGCTCTCGATTGAGAATTCTTCTTAGTGAGAAAGTCAGGGTGAGGCCTTAGTGGCTGGAATACCATACCATAGTAGGTGTAGAACTGCCCCCCATTGATGTGGAGAATGCACCTTAGCTGGAGACCGACCACATACGATATCATGGGCTGTGGGCTACTCTGAAAGGAGTGGTGACCCAGCGCGATAGGTTGTTGTTATTAATATTGTATTGGCTTCCTCCCTCCTTGTCAGCCTCCTTTAGTCTGTCTAATGGTGGAGTGGGCTTTTGAAATTCATTCTTAAAGAGGATTTCAAATAGTTTAAGCTGGGGAAAAGTTAACCTCTCTCTTCAAGCAATTCCTTTGAAATAAAAACCTCACCATCAGTTTGTCATTGAAACCTTTATTGCTAGCCTGGTGAACTACAAAAGAAAGTCGTCTCTCCCTGAAGAAGAAGAAAAGGTGGATGAGATTGACGAAGGAAGATCTCGAGAAGCTTCCTAATTGGAATCGGGAACTAGATTTGAGTCGTCAAATACTACCCTAGTCTACTTTCTTGATATGAAAGAGAAGGCAATGTTGTTTACTGAATGATCTTCGTTCTATACTTTTTGATAAAATAAATCTCCCAGGGGTAACAAAGAACGTGGCTTGACGAGGCCTATACCTGTCAAAGAAAAGGCATAAACAATACCGGGCATTTAGCTGGAAGAAACCAACTACTCATTCAGATCCAGTTTAGCCGCAAGAGCTTGCGGCTGTGGTAGCAATGGAACTTGGTTTATACGCACCTCCGAACTTGATGCGCTGGAAGTTCCGGACGACGCCATCATGTTCCCTACAATGGGTGTGCTTTCTGCATCAACGAAATAAAAGGTGATGCTCAAAAAGAGGCTGATAGCCTACATGTCAGGCGAATCTTCGCCCAACCATCGACCCTCGGAGGATGACTGGCAGACCAAGAGCTTGGATGACTGGCAGACCAAGAGCTTTTTTTTATTTGTCTTTACTTACTTTACCTTCATCTCAACCTAATGCCAAAAGCATAGAAAGACATCGGCCAGATATGTAAATGTACAGGTACAAGTCAAGCGAAGAGAGAAAGATATGATCATTTAGGCGCACAAGAGGGCAATGAATTCATCTTGATCCATCGCTAAGCTAATCTCTGATTTTGAGAGTGTCAGTGGTCACGTTTTGAAGCAAAGATTTCCTATCCCAGGTTCTAGAATCTCCCACTGAATGAGATAAGGGAGTCAAGCCCTTCCTTCAGACTTTCCTTATGGAAGGTAGAATGAGCTTCCTCAACCAATGGAAGAGGAAAGGGAAACCGAGTCAAAGCACTCCCTTGTTGTTAGCACAGCTAAAGATGGTGACCTCAAGCTAGTTATGTAAGATCATCATCAACTATTAGCTTCAGTTCCATGGTACGGGTGCTGCCGCTGAGTAGGTCGGTTAGCCTGAGTGGAAAGAAAAAAAAAGTATTAAAGCCAACTCTTGCTAGTCAGAAGGAAGCTCTCGTGCATGCCTACCTAGCTATCTCGCTAGATGTTGAGGTCGATTATGCGAGATTTGTACAAATTAGAGTAGGATTCATGCTAGTGGTTCAACCTTTTATTCCTAACCTACTGGTTCCTCATCTTCTATCAAGCAAGATTTTCACGATGTGGTAGCACCATTTATGCGGGAGACACGTTTTTGGTTCGTATTGAATGAGTTATGTCTTGAGTTTTAATTTGGCAGTGCTTTTACTTCATTCAACAAAACTTAATTGTGATGGAGTAAACCTGGTTTGAATTATGGCCTTATGGCCATTGCTCAAAGAGGATGAGAACATTTCTTGGATATCAGATTGACAGAAAAATAGAAGAAAGGTTGTCTCAGGCACCGAAATTCTGCCTTAACCAGATTTATAGTTGAAGGTTTCATATTAAGACTGGGGAGACGATATCTACCTTTGTATACATAATGTTCTATGTCATGGAAGGATGCAATACCTGCTGAGTATGGAAAACATTCAATCTATTGGTATCGTCACTTGATAAGGTCGAACAATGAGCAAATTGCATGTGGAGATTAGGGTTTTTAGTTTCCCATTCTTCTTGTTCAATCTGTGATATGTTTAAGGGGCTAGTAGAGCTCTTACTTGATGGAGACCCGTTATAATTTGCTTGGTGGTACTAAAGGATGCGTTGAATCGAAACATGTTTTTGGGTGGATTAGAGTGCTAGTTTGTCAACTTTCCTTTTGTTTTTGAAAGCGTTTCAAGAGATTAGCATCAATATGGAGAATCTGTGGAAGTTGAACACAAAAATGGCTAGTTGAGGTCATTTTATAGTTCTCTAATGTTAGATTGAAAATTGAACGAATAGAGATTGTAACAATGATGAGAATAGAGGTGCAGTTGTAGGGAGAATATATATATGTACACACACACACACATATATACACATACATACATACATATATATACACAAACATACATACACACACACACACATATACATGTGTACATATATATATATATATATATATATATAGAGAGAGAGAGAGAGAGAGAGAGAGAGAGAGAGAGAGAGGGGTCTCCATGATTCCTATTTTGGCCGAGTGAGCTCATGGAATAGGCGAGTGGGTTAGATAGAACCACTTTTGAGAAGACATTCAACTTTTGGGATATAGCTAGAGGGTCTCAAGCTTTTGTGCGAGCTCAATTGGGAATGCATCTCTAGCTATATAGGACGAATTTGGATTTCTTATGTGTCGAGCCATGGTACTGACAGGGGCTGTTTAAGACAACCCCTTTCGCTACGCAAGTTGCAAATTGAATATTGGCTCAATGCCTCTCTCATCTCGCGTCTCATATCTATCTGCTTTTTCAGTCCACTTGACCATTTTGCTCTATTGCATTTGCTTTGTCGGCTCAGCTTCACATGATCAACATGCTTGGCTCCGCTTCACTGGATTTTCTTTGTTGACTTTGCTTGATCAGAGCCACACAACTCTGCTTGACTTGTTTTTTTTTTTTTTTTTTTGTTGGATCCACTTGGTCAGCTCTTTCCTCAGCTCGCTTCTTTTGTTGGCTCCACTCACCTAGCTCCATTCGCCACACTCAGTCATTAAGACTCATGATTCGAATAGCATCATAAATACATGTGCTGGTAGAGGGCTGAACTAATGCTCCTACTTCCTTTAACATATTTGTTCTCTCTTCTTTTCTCTTCTTTTACTTTAACTAATTTCTTGGATTATCCTTTTGGTTGAAGGTGGATGAGTTTAGTAGTAAATTAAGGAGCAAGTGGAGGGATGATCTTGTTCAAGGATATTAGCTTTGTGGTGACAAGGTGGTTAAAAGAGTTATCAGAATTCGCTAGTATCCTAGCAAATTACATTTCGATACTCGTACGAAATATGGCATGACTATGTTCCGAGTTTAGCGTTCCAAACCCGTCTCAAAGTCTCCTCTTTGTTTCCTTAATATTTATGCCAAGAGAGAAAAATAAATTTTAATGGACTAAAACATGGCGCTTTAATAGGGGAAAAGTGAGAGACGATTTGTCAAAATGCTTCTAGAAATGTGTTTTACATCAATATTTAGAGAAAAATAATGCTACTTGGTTAATGTTTCTCTCTTAAGATAAGTATATTCCTGTATTCTAGTAGAAGTCCTCCCCTACCACATTGCAATTTTGGGCATGTGGCGTATTGCGTTCCCGCTATCCACGGACCAGGTATCGTAGGGTTTAAATTGGTTAAAGAGGACTTCAAGTTACGGCAAGAGTTGAGGTTGGGAATTCATGGACCCAAAAGGATTCTTCTGGAGACTCAATGAGATTCATGATTAGGAAGCAATGTGTATCAAGAGAATTTTGAAGAATCAATGAAATTCACCACCAGCTTTGTCACTTATGCCACTAGTTGTACACTGCCACCAACCTTCTGCATCACTACCAGTACTTCTGTCACCACCCACATCTACGAACACCACACCATCGCCACTAAACTTTTACTTCTCTTGATTTAGGGTCTTGGAGGATTAGTTTGATGGTCAATGGATGCCATGTGTCAACTATGATTGCGGTCAAAGACAAGAAAGTTGAGTCTGTGTTATGTTTGGGACTTCGGATCCCAAGAATGGAATCTATCAGGAATACTTAAGAAATGGTTGGAAACACTTAGAAAGAGACAAAATATGCTGAAATTCATGGATGGTTTAGAAGCATAACCTAGAACTGATCCAAATGTATAAATGCCAAATAATTTGCATATTTTCTATTTTTTGGTTTCATTCATTGATTCTCATAACCATGTGTAAAACGGAAAAGCAAATGTTGCTACCAATAAAATGTTCCCTCTTGTTTAATGGAAACAAAATTTCTTGTTCTTGATTAAGGAAGGCATGTATATGTGATTTTAGATGTTTAATTGTATCTGAACTAAAGACATACCGCCTCCGTCCCATATTCTTGGTCTTTTTGGGAAACTGTTAGCTTATGAAGGAGACATGTGATCATTGCAGTCATATTCCAATTGAAAGGTGTTCATTTGCAATATTGTCCTTTTATTCCCACTTTCGTGCATGTCGTTGCCAGTATGGCATAGTTGAAAAGACGAATTTTATTTTACTTTTGACCTTTCAAGAATGACTAGTAATTTGTGATGACTTCCCAAAATGGAAAAATGGACCAGTAATTTGGGATGGAGGAAATATGTTATTTGCCTCTTAGTGATTTTTTAGGAGTTAAGTTCTTCTGAAGTGTCAATATATTCATGTCCTGTTGTGTGTCTTTGAATAAAGCGGGTTATAGTTCCTCAAATTGATTTATTCCCAAGTTGATTAATGGCACGTCTCTTACTCGTCTGACAACTTGCCGTAATTGTTATATGATGTTTTAGAAGGTACACTTAAGTCATTCTTTGGTGTTGTGAAATTTGAAAATAATTCCTAGTGCCCCCGTTAACTCTTTGCCTAAATTGGTGTCTTTTAATAGGATGTTACCGCTCAAGGAATTTTACATGCTTTTGAGCCTGAGGCGCCTAAAGATCCTTCTGGTAAGTTAAAGAATGTTGCAACTCATATAAATGTTTTCCTCTTTCATCTTCTGCTGATGTCTACATCAGATTTCTCACGCTTTGGGTTCTGAGTGTTGCTGTTTGTTTCCATTCACTAACACGTGATTGTCATTGAGCTTAAGTTTCCCTTTTGTGTAACTTCTTTTCTTGGATTAGGATAATATTGATTTTACTGTTTTGTATGTTGGTATTGTCGGTTTTTGCAGGATTTTCTGTTATCAACAAGAAACTGAAGGAACTTATGCCTGTTTTAGTTATGTGTTTCCAAGATTTTATTAGGTTGGCTCATACCATGACGCAACTCGATCCTCAATCTTTTGATTGTATGCTATTTATTCTTCAGAGCATAGACCTTGTAGTCAAGTTCTTTTCTTATGGGATTAGCAACTGTCAGCAAGAGCTACAAGTGTCTATGCCTTCTTATGGAGGACTGGCTGCAACAACCATACAAGGTCAAACTACAAAGCCTTCATTATTGAAGAAGTTATTTGATTTGTTTCCGCTCAACCCAACGTATCAGCTTACAGGAAAGGTATTTGCATATGATAAATGTTAGAATCATGTAGTTTGCTCCTATAAGACAATCTTTTCTTTTGCCCTGTAAGTTAAATGATTTTTACAAAATTACAACTCGTCTGGATGTATTGTTATGGTGGCTTAGTTGATGACGCTGGGATTTTTGCTCATTGTTTTATGAGTAAAGCATGGATAACTAAGATTCATGGAACAACGACTGTAATTATCTTTGGAGTTATTTTTGAAGTGCTTGATATATGTTTTCAGATGGGGCATCTCACATTAGAATATCTATTGATCCATATCCTGTGATACCATTCTCCACTTGTTCTCAGCATTCATTCTCATTACATTCTCTGCATTTAAGTAATCTACAGAAAGTTGAAATTGTCTCTCTATAATTGAATAGCTTTTTTTTATCATTTTATAGTTTCATAGCCTCCTTGGAACTAAGTAGCACACGCCAGACGCACGATACAGACTTGATGTCACATCGATTCCATAGAAAATGCAGGTCACAACACAACTTGACCCTAGTTTGGAGCTTGTTATCTTTCTCATGAAAACTACTTGTGAACAAGATCAGCTAACACTCTGCATAACTGCCCAAATTTAAATCTCAGACAGATGGGAGAAGCAGAAAGTTGCTGCAACAGTCTTGGAAAGTCATGCAACTCATCTAATAGCAGCTGAGGACAAGCTGTAAGAACCTTTTAGAAAATCTTAGTGTTGCCCTAACAAAATCAAACCTTATCCCTCTGTAGAATCTAGTGTAAGGCTTTTATCCTGTATGGGAAATGAAATAGGTTAATGCAACTAATTGGCGTCCAAAAGTGCAACTACCCTTTGAATCCATTTCATGCCTTTTCAACACGTGGCATATCTCTTCTGAATGCAGATTTCCTCGCTGACGAGGGATTCAAGTTTTCGATGATATAGATTAGAGACTCTTCATTTGCACTTACTGTCATGGTAGCTTGAGCCTCTAATTTCTTTTACTTTCTCCATTGTAGGATGATGATAAATATTTTATCTTGAACATATTGGTTACGGAAATCTTTTTGTCCTCAATTGACTGGCTATGTCCTCCTGTCGCTTTGCTGGAAAAATTTCTTGAATTCTTCACAACTGCTCTCTCAGAAGAGGTATGATACTCAAACTTTCGTATTGCATATTACTTGGAGTTTTCTGTGCAGAACCTTCAAAACATTTCTTGGCAATGGGTGAATTTTGATATTTTAGTGCTAGGACTAGCATCAGTAGGCAATTTGGTGATTTAGATTAGTCTGGATTCTGGAAGGTAGATGCTTTTGGGAGGAGTTCATGTGTTTACTTTGAAGATGGTGACCTTGGGGCGTTCAGAGGTACTTTCTCTGCATTGTTTGTGCTAATGGAAGCTTAAACGATGTCAAGGTGATTGGACATTTTCTCAAGGAAGAAGACAATTATTCGCTTTGGCTTGTCATCGGAGACCTTGGGCATCAAATTGACCTCGGAGTCCCGAGAGAGAGGTAGTTGAAGTGGCGAAGGTGTGTCTGCAATAATGGTTGACCAACAAAAGGCCATGGATGCTGGACTAAATTCCAGAAAGTATCTTTGGTTGGGTCAACCACAATCCTGGCCGACCAACCTTAATCCCTTGGACCAAAATGTTTGACTGGACAACAACCTGCATCATGGTCGATATTCAACTTAGACTCTTTGGTATACCAATCTGATCGGAAATTCAATGCTTCAGTATCTGTTTGGCCTTTGGCTACATATACTCCCCTTAACCTACATAAGGCATGGTTGATGTGTTAATATCCCTAGGGTGTCTTTGACTATGTACTTGCAACACTCTTCCACGAGTGTATCTTCACATCTTCTAGTGAGAGAGTGAGCTTGGCGACCTCGGTTCAGGGTCCTGGCTTAATTTCCATTGGCTTGCTAGACTCATTTAGCGGTATACCTTTCACTCATCTTAGTGATATAGTTACCATTACACTTGTAGCTTTCTCACCCTCGTGCATTAGTCTTAGTCTCATTTAAAGGTTTCTTTGGGAGCTCTCGCTAGACTTCATTTAGAGGTATACCTTTCACTCATCTTAGTTTTGTACTTACTTATACACTTGTAACCTCCTCACCCTCATGCATTAGTCTCAGTCTCATTTAAAGACTTGTTTGGAAGCTCATGAGAGCTACCCTTTGCTTGTGCTAGATAGTACATTTGAAGTTGTTGGTTTTGGAGCAACCCGCGTTTACTTGTTGATTGTAGAGGTTGTAAACTAACTAAAGAAAACCCCTTGGTGGTTGTAATGGTTTTGGGTGAAGAATTGCTAGGAGAAGGTCGCTTGGACGTGCATAGAAATTTTCCCAACCTTTTGTGGACCTTGCTTCTCTTATGGTTTTGTTGTTGTCTAGTTTAGTGGCAAAGTCATCTTGTTATGTATTGTAGCTCTAGTGCTTCAAGATGTGGCCGTTGTCTTCATCATTGGTAGCATTGAGCTGGTGTTGGCCGAGATCACAGATGTTTTTTGAAGGTAGGTTTTGATTGTTAAACTTTATTGAGAAAATTGAGACTTAGTACTGTCACACCCCAAATTTTTAGGGTATCAAATAAGTAATGAAACAACACAAACCAAAACATAATATAAACATAACTTCAATTGACTGAAATAAATCTCCAAATCCGATAATCAATTATCAAGAAAACAAATAAACCATCTCTCCTAATCTGCACATGAATTAACAAAACAAGCCCACAATGCCCAAATAAGTAAATAAAGTCTGAAACATCTAAAAATGGATATACTACTACCAAAGTAAATCCTAAATTAGCATGCTGAATCATCTTCATATTCGAGGTTTAAGTCCACAGATTCACATCATCAACTGTAAATTGTTAGTTTAGAGAAAAACATAAGCCGGAACTCAGGTAGGAAATCATACTGAAACATCGACATATTGAATAAAGCATGATCGCATCAACAATATAATATGCATAAACGACAAGGTAAACAATCGACTAAATAACCACAATGCTATCATGCTCAACATGTGGCTCATGCATAATTTCGACAGTCTTGCACTGTGGGCTTCCCACATCGGGGACCCTATCATAGAGTTCACAGGTTGCCTCGACCGTCGAGTCACCTCTTTACCCGGTATTTTCACGGTCTTTCACTGGAGGAATCACAAAGACCTCAATTCGAGTTAACAGGCTGCTCCGACTGTCGGGCCATCTTCTACTTGGTATCCGATATCCATGCACGCTTATATGTACCAACATTATCCAATTCCAGACTTAAACAGTAATTATAAATGGACCAGAAGGCAAGAAACATGCCGAAAATAAAAAATAGAACATTCTGTTTTTCAACAGGTCTCTCGAGTGGCTAGGAGTTCGCTCGAGTGGCCAAAATCAGCCAACTGTCCAAAACAGACTGTTGAAAATGTAAAGAGGTTGCTCGAGCGAGCTATAGTAAATTTTTAAAATTTGTCTTGTCGAACATACCTCGTTTTTTATTTTCGTTCCTGTAAACCTAACTATCTAATATGCTCGAAAATACTACAGAATATGCATGACTCGATCAGACACCAAAAATAACATACATATCATCGAATTAAACACGATCTACGCAATATTTCAATGTTAAATAACATAAAATCCTACCTTATTCGGTAAAAACGCAAAAAACAATAAATTGCTCAGATGACCCACGAACTCTCCGCGTACTATTCTTGGGCTCTATGCGAAGCTCTAATCACCCTTCTACAACTTCCTAGTTGATCACCTCGCGCGAATCTTTGGTCTAGGTACCCGTTCTTCTTCCTCAATCAAAAATAGGATTTTGGAGCTCTAGAAAATCTGTCTACTTTTTATAAAAAAAACTGATTTACGTTTTCCTAATCCTTTTATATTAAAAAATTAGTTAATTACATTAACTCCCTCGAACTAATAAAATCCTCGCATCAAGCTCCAACATTTTAAACCATAATGATCGAACCACAACTAAATATTAAACTCAAAATTCCGAAGTTCAAAAGTAGACCAAAAGCAATAAAAATAAAATATCGAACCTCGGGTCCTTACAATTACAATGGATAAAAGTAGATTAAATTTGGTGGAGGGTGAGAGCATTGGATGGTTGGAAGAAGGCCTTTCTGTGAGGAAATTAAACTTGATTGGTTGCAAATTAGCAAGCATGCCTACGTTCTTTACATCTTTTTTGTTGATACGATATGTCACAAGCTTCAAGGTAATTTTTGTGTTAGGCGGGGTTAAAGATGCTTTTATGTTTCCTGCACCATTAGGTACTTTGTTGTGATCCTGGAAGGAGGCTTTTATGGAATTAGACCTTTAAATTTGTTCTCTTTTGAACCGGATTGCTAATTAGGATGAGTAATTGCATAAGAAGTTTCCTTTACCACATCATAAATCTTTGAGTCAGGTTAAACTGCATTTTCTCCCCAAATATTTTTGGTTCATGTAAGACATGATAACAGAACCTACCTTCATGGTAAGGAAAGTTTGATGACGAAGTACTTTAGCTTTCATGATAAATTAATGTGGGTCAGGAAAGTGAAGACCCACTCTATTGGCTCTGGTGCCAATATTCCACTCGAATGGAGACAATGGGATGGTCAGGATGGATGCTATCAACAGTTGATCAGATGGCTTGCTAAGTTTGAGGGAAACTTCCTGCCGACCAAAAGTTTAGAACGTTTATAAAGCTGCAATAAAGATAGCAAACTCCACAAAAGAAGTGTTGAAATGGAGTATTAATTTTCTGCAATTCCAGTTAAGAAGCTGCAAGAAGCCTAGACTTTTTGAAATAGATTGTTTAATGTGGAATGTGTTTTAGGTAAAATCCTGATGGGATAGAAAGTAGGGGTATGAAGTTTGATTTTGGGAGAAAGTAAAACTGCTTACGAATGTGACAATTGATTGATTATGCCTGTGGTAACTTAAAGAGAAGAAGGCTATATTGGTCTCATCAATCATCTCTTAGGTGTGCTCGGTGTATTCGCCTGGATCACACAATTCTTCTGAAGCTTTGCTGACCAAGCTTTGTAGATTAGCAGGAAAATGTGATACATACATAGGCTTCTCTCCTTCCTTTCTATATCTCTCAATTTAGAGATTTGACATCACCTTGTAAGTCTAATCTATCTTTGCTTGAGGTCTGACACAGAGGGCTCAATTACGAAAAAAATAAAGACTGGGCATTCCAACCACCCGAGCACATGTTTCTGAATCCTGTATCACACATTATAAGTAGTAGCAGAAGCATGCAAACAAACTTATAGTGGGGATACTAATTTCGAATATTTAATGTTGTATAGTGCAAAAGGGAGATTTTTAACCAAAATTTGCTACCGCAATGGCACTCTCGTTATTTGTTCATGTCCTTGCTAACACAATCACATGATTAGAGACCCTTAATCGGATTCCATACTATCCATCTGTGGAGTGTGCTCCTGAACCTGTTTTGGCACAATACAAGCTATACAAACATATGTTCCAAGCTAATCATATGCACATAAGATATGTGAGAATTAAAAATCAAGCGCTATGTTTGTTTCAATTTAAACTCTGAAGTTTGCAAAGCCAATGTGAGCATTACGACATAGATACAATTGCAGTTTGTTCTCAACACTCTTTTTGAAATTAAGAAAATCATCTGCAACGTCAAAAGTCGTTTAAACATTATGATTTAATATAAAATGATTTCATCATCAAAATCAAAGTGTAGTTTTAATAATATATTTCTAATACTTCTTTAGTTTAGTTTTTATTTTATATTGGGTTTCGTGTGTTTTGCACTTGCTGCTACTATTTTGATGTTTTTTTTGTCAAATATTCTTTCCATATACCTGAAACGCTCGGGTAAACGGAAAGCTGCATCCCCCCACCCACTGACCCTAAAAAGTGTTAATATACAGAAACAAATTGAACATAAAAAATCATCTTGTACATATCGTAATAAATTAAACATGTTCTTTGTTAACATGCAGATATGCAGTGGCACACAGTCTGGTAAAACATTACACGAAAAGCAAGTACTTTCCCTGATTCCTTTCGTTCCAAAACTCATATTGCAAGTATCGGGTTATTGGAAGTCTCGTATTCTACAGGTTTGGCTCGTTCTTCTCTGAAATTAGTTAGGTATAAGGGCTATGCTTCAGCCATTTTGTCTCATTTTTTTCTTTTGACAAGGGCATCTGTATAAGGGCTTGTGTGGTCCTTAGGTCCAAGTCTTTTGTTTCAATGTTGTTGGAGAGCTGTGGTAAATATTGATACCATAATTGTAATGTCGAATAACTGGGACTTCCATTGCAGGCTTTTACAGAAAAATTTAGAAGTTGCAATCTAGAGTCTTCAGTCAAATGGGCTTGCCTTTCTGCAATAGAAGAAATGCTAGTTCCTGTAAGCTCTTGCTTTTATAGTTATACTGACCTTCAGTGGATTGATGTTCCTTTGTGATGATTCTGCCTGCTGTCATTGATGCTTTGCATTCTTTTAGGCAATATTTGGGTTGTTTTTCCCGTGTGGGATGTGTGTGTGTGTGTTTTGTTTTTTGTGGTTTTTGTTATCATTTTTTTTTTTAAGAAAGTGCCGCCGCGGGGGGGGGGGGGGGGGGGTTTTTTGTTTGTTGTCTTTTATCATTTAATCGTTCCTAAAAAAGAGCACAAATGTGTCTTATCTATTCTAACCTTTTTTCAAAAGTTGTGGGTAAGGTAAGCTCATTTGACTTTTCTTAAGCAAGCAAACAATAGTAGGTTTTCTCTCCTTTGCTGCTTACTTTCAAATCTAATCCATTTTGTCCTTAATGCAAACTACAGAGGCAAGGCTTGAAGTACCTAGATGCAAGCGATCAAGAAGTGTTAGACTATCAGATTACTTGGATAAGAGAGCTTCCGTTATTGCTAATCATGTTAGGGGATAAGCACGCATTGCGTTCCAGGGTAGGCATTTACTGTCTAAAAAGGTGTTTGTTTACATTTTTTCTCCAAAAAATGGGGATGGAGGTGTTAGAATCTTAGTTTCTCATATATTCAGATTAAAACGTTTTCAGTTATTCCCCTGAGTGGTTGCAATGCTTCTTGCAGAGTGTTTTGAGCCTTCTACTTCGATTAGGACAATGTGCTGTTCCAAACACTTTGTTTGCCCAGGAGTATGATAGCATGCAGCATTCTTTGGCAGAATTTTACTGCACATGCATGGATGAGAGTAAGAATTTAAGTCTGCAAGTTTTCTATATTCAAGGTTGCTTATTCATGCAGATCTGAGCTCTACAAATTAGCTCATTGGTGCCCTGTTACTATGTTGCAGGAAATGTATCTTATGGTCCTTTTGTTAGGCTTGATAGAGGTGCTCAGGAGCTTTCCATCTGTTGCCTTTATTATTTCTCTGTTGTCGATTCGTTTCTGCTCAAGTCACTTGCTTGGTCTTGCTTATGTGAGTACATCTGTTGTTTCAATCTCAAGGAGTTTTGTCATGAAACTTCCTAGATGCATTTATAAGTTTATATTGATGCATTCCATCTTTTAAGATGTGATTTCAGTACTGGCAATAAATAATGGCTTAGATTCATCCTGTATCCACATTAAGTATGCTGTATATGTTTTCATTTGCAGAATTATAAGTTTAAGCATGGGCAGCCTGTGCCATAGGCGAGTTTGGCGCTCACCAAGGTCCCCCAATTTTTCCGAGACCCCTTACCCTCGTTGATCTTTGTTAAAAGGGCCATAAATAATCAAGCTTGTCAAAAGCCCACTAGAAATAGAAAAATTCTGTTGGTTAGGTTATGCTGCATATTACTATGCTCCTCTACTCCCCCAAGTATTATGGCCTTGTAATTACATTGACACTTTTAAAATCCTGAATGCGGTTGAAAGCTTGTTAGGTCATATACTGTCACATGATAGCACTTCCATATTGTTGAAGCTTTGGCCTATTCTTAGGCTTTGAAGTTACCATATGGTCAGCAAAAGCTGACCAGTTTTACTAGTCGATCTTGTGTCGAGAGGTTTGGGTCTGTTCAGGACTCCTTCTGTCCCAATTTGGTTTTCCGTTTTTCGGATTCTATCTTGTTAAGAAGGCACAATGATTACTTTTAAAAAACTTAACTTTTCAAGAATACATCCCAAATTCTTAGCATTAAATGAGTGCAAATTCTCCAATGCATATTTTTTTGGAAGATAGGACATTAAGGAAATTTTGTACAAGTCAACTTAAGATTGGATGAACATTTTGGGATATATAAAAGTCAAAAAGTAGACAAACAAATTGGGACAGAGGGAGTATATTAGTAGCCCCTATTTCTGAGGTTGCTGAGTGCGAATTAAACTATGAGTAGAATTAATAGACTTCAATCCATGTATTATAGCTATTTCATGCTCTTGGATATAATCACATATGGTAGTGAAAATAAATTATGTGCATTGTAGGCAATGATCATAAGAGAACTTCCCTCTTACTCAAAGGCATGTTGTGCCTCATAGTAGCTGCCAATTTGGTCTCTCTAGGAGTTTGTAAATGGCCTTCGCTGCAAGTTGAATTTCCTTGGGCACAACTTTCCATCTTTCGTGCAACTCACCGAGCTAGTTGGGTGGTGGTCCCTTGGGACTTTAGCCAATCATGTTGGCACTTTTGGACGACTATGCACCCTGTCAAGCGGTCTTGATGGACGGTGGTTCTTTAGGACTTGGACAATTTCTTTGGCTTTTGATTTTTAAAAAACTCTCTATCGAGAACCATAAAAAATATGAGAAATTATTTATATGAATATTGGATTACTAGGAGCTTATGATGCCATAAAATAATTATTAATGGTAGATGTGAATGCCCGATGAGTGGCCACTTTAACTAATTTTGTGGAATCTGCATCAAAGCATGAAGGAATAATATCTATTCGTGTAGCATCTCCTTGAGATTCAGGCAAGATTTCAAGTACATCTTCCTTAGAATTATTTATCGATATAATGTCTGAACTTTCTTTTCAAAAGACTTTCAAGTAATTGCAATAAGGCACCCATTTTTGTTGGCGAGTGGAGACAACCACCGTAGGGCAATAGAAATAACTGGAGACTCAATTGTATTTGATCAAGTATTTATTTGTTTCTCTTTTTCTATAAATACAAGGCCTGATAGGCTTGTCACTTTTAGGCATCATCAACGAAGGTAGTGAAGTGGGTGAGAGAGCTAACTTTTCGTGCTATTTTTAGTTTCAACATACACACATAATGAGTGCTGGACATGCATAAATATATTTAGGCTATCCAGTGTGGCATTTTTAATGCATGACCTTGAAAGTCCAGAGTAGGCATTCACTCTACTGTTGCATATGTAATGCGCATGGGCTTTTATTTTAGCCGGTACTATGCAACTCAATAAGTAAGGTAGTATTGCATCTGATATAGACTAGGGCCAAAAACAATAAATAAATTTGGAACTCTAAGAAAAGACTTCCCTGATGTTTCGTCAATTGATCGCACATAAGACTTTCGGATTGAAGATCTTCTATGGCACTTTTGGGTTGGAAAACATCATCATCATCAACAGACGTGCATCCTCAAATGTTATGTTAAGATGGTTTTATCTATGTTAATGTTATCTGTTTGATCAGAATTACTGTCAACTTTGGTACCATGTTATTGCAGATGATGGTTTGGAACCATCTATAATATTTCGAATCATAGAGGTTCTCCATTCAGCCTACAAAGTTGGACACCTCCAGATTGCTGACCTCATTAGTTTCTTCATCACCTTACTCTCATGCTTCAAAGCTTTTCCTGGTATGTTGTGTGCATTTTCTTGTCACCCAGTTATGTTCCCGAAATAAGTAAGAGTGCATTTGGACACATGAAATTTGGTGCATGTAGAATGCATTGTCCTCGGATCAGTTTTGTGCAGTTACGAAAGGGTAGTTTGATGTTCTTTTGTGGGAGTGGTAGTTTTATTAGTGTCGGTAATCTCTCGCCAAATGTAGGAAATCTTCAACAAACACCGCACAGGCCCCACCTGCGGTGGTTGGAGTGAGGGGGTAGTCAGTAATCTTCGTTCGATGCTAATTTTGTGTACTAGGAGAGTTACATCTCTTTTTAAACTAAATGGTCCTGTGAAGTCTTCACTTAATCCCTAGTTACCTCATACATCTTATATCTTTTGCATTGGACATGGATCTTGAATCGTTTTACTTTTTCAAATGTATAAAACTATGACAAAGCTGGACAATGTTGAGGGTGAAGGCTAAATGCTAAAATTGTTTCGATTTTAATATCCTTTTCTGTCCACCTTTCCGCTATTCACCGGTGCCCCGTCTCTCATTCAGTTTTCTACAGTTGTGATCTTCAATGGAAATTGGGTACCTAGACCGCACAGAAGAATCAAGACGTCTATCGTCAGCAGAAATTGGTATGAGAGTGTGAGCCAAATAAAAAAGGAGATGGCGAGCGCCCTTGTTCAAGGAAGACAAATCCTGGATTAATAAACATTGGAGCTTTAAAATTCATATGTAAGAAGCCCTAATTGTTTCTTTATAATTTGGCCAATCCTATCACAATTTGGAATCCTGTACAAGGGGCTGCTTGCTACTCGTCTCTCTCTCTAAGGGGGCTTAGGCACTCCACTCGTTACCACTAAACAACGAAGTCAGCAGTGGAAGGAGGGATTTAGCTTTGAGTGCTTATTCTTTTGGTTCTTAGCTACCTCTAGAGTGGTCACGAGCTTATGGAAGAAGAGCTTTTGCAAGCATTCCTATAGTAAGAAGGTCAATCGAAGCCAATCCATCTCTATTAACGAATGCTCCTAACAGTTCTATATCCAATTCCTTAAAGATAAGGAAGGGAAGGAGAGAACAACTACTAAGAGTTATAAGAGTCATACCACAGCAAGCTAAAAGGAGTCGGGGTCTACTAATATATATACACGGTTTTGCAAAGGCAGCGTATCTAGGAAGGGCGGAGTTTCAAGTTGGGTCGAAGGAGGAAGGCAAATATTTCAAGACAGAGGATTGGCCCTCATTCCACGACTTCACTTCAACTGATGTGGACGCGTTCCCTTGTCGCGAAAGAAGCAATGAAAGGGAACCCCAGGTCAAACCGTGTTCGTTATTGCCTGTATAGCTTTCTAGAGCAGAGATCTAGCAATGCATTCTAAGCATAGATGATTGGTACTGGATGTATCATTAGGTTGTGCCGAGTCAAATCTGCTCTGTTTTTTTTCCTTTGCAAAAAAAGAGATCCCTTCCCCCGCTTTTAAAAATGATGAATATGAAGTACGAGAGGCTGTAGGCACTATGGGTCCTCTGATGCCCAATTTGGTTGCCTTCCCAAGTTCTGCCGTTGTTGCTTGTAGGTCGTGATGTGCCTTGAGATGACCGTCTCCTATCCCCTAAATAGAGTTTTCGCAAAGAGCAAACGGTTGCTTGTCCATCTTTCCTGCAAATGTCTATCTTTCCTAATATAGAGTGAAGCAACTCTCCCGACTCAAATCAGTTCATTTTCCACTCTTGATCCAAATTGGTCTTCCCTTAAAAGCGAGTCCTTTTTATTTTCTATCAATCGAGTGGCACGGGTTGTGTGGACCCATGTAGAATTGCTCTCTTGTATCGGGTTAGAAAGAATTTTGGATACTCGTAATTGACTCTAATCATCCCAAATGTGTCTTAGAGCCGACTTCCGTATAGGCAGGTAGTAACCTAAGCTTTAATAGTCTATTCAAGGCGGGAGCCCTCTTATCTACCAATGGAAAGATCCCCATGTGTGGCATGATAAGGAATCCTAGAAAAGATCGATTGATATTCCCTCCATGGTCCCACGAAGATCTCTACGTACTTGTCTAGTCCAAGACAAGTGAGATCTTTCGGTTTGCGTGCGTGGGAGTAGCTCAAACAAAGAAGAGTCCGGTTCGGTTTAAATTCATGCACAGTCTCCCTGGTCGCTGCTAGGTCCGTGAATGGTGTCAGGTGATGGCGCCGCTATGCCCTGATGCTCTACTGCGGTCGGCCCCTTGGCCCAAGGGAAAAGAATAAGAAGCCCTGCTTTTTCTATTGGAAGTAGACATGTTATAGGCCATTTTGTTTCAAGTATGTTCGGGTGCCTCACATATTAGGGAACCCAAGCTAACGCAACTCCCCACAAACTAGCTGCAGTTGAAGGCGCTTCAACTTGAGAGGAAGAAGTGGGGAAGGAAGCAACAAGTTCCTTGGATAGGCTCGGGCACCACCCATGAGGGGTCCGGAAAGATGCTTTCTCCGAGCAGAGATCTAGCTCCATTTTCTAAGTTTAGCAATGTCGATATTGCATATTGCACATGCCATTGATTTTGATGAACATCACATAAAACTTCTTCTTTAAGCTATAACTAGGTCCAAGCTCCTTTATAAGAAAATTTTGTGTTTTCTTTCCCCATTTACAGGGGATTGACTAACCCCACGGATATGTTGGCACATGTAGCCCAACCTGGTATAGCGAGCAAGCAAAGTCTACTTCTACTTTGTTGGAGATAAATCATGCCCCTAATGCTATTTGATGAGCGGATCATGAATGAGCCTAGCTTCGTTAAACTCGCGCCGACCATTAAATATGTTGGTAGCTCTTCACGAAAGATTGTTGGCATGCCTCCTATAACATAAGAAGGCTGATAAGGAAACCTATGAGACCGCATTGTTCTAATGTTTTTCCTAAAGAGGAATCAATGCTCCTCGCAGTTCTCCTTTTAACACCAACGGTAGGTAGGAACCAAACTATCTCACGACGTTCTAAACCCAACTCGCGTCCACAACAAATCCCTTGGGACCTTCTTCAACCCCAGGATGTGATGAGTTGACATCGAGGTGCCAAATAAGTCCGTTGATAGGAGCTTTTAGGAGTCATCAGCTTGTTATCCCGGGCGTACCTTTGATCCGTTGAGTCAGATCCCTTGCACACTGGACTCCCGGATCACTATGGCCGACTTTCGTCTTTGTTTGACCAGTTAGTCTCACAATCAGGCAGAGAATCCAAGACCACTGAAAGTTACTATCCATGTGTATAGTTCGATCCCTGAAACGACCATGCAAGTTCTTATATCTTGGCCCTTTTATACACACCTACAAAGCCTGCAGAATGATTATTGATGTAAGCCCCTAAGTCTCGTATTTGGTACTTTTCCATTTTGGTTTCAATAGCACTACTTGAAAAGTGATTTTCTTTGCAGTCATCCTACATCACTTCCTAGAGAACACACTCAAGATCTTCTTGGTAACTTTTTGGGTGGTTTGAAAGAATCGAAGAACTAAGTGTCACCTTCTTCATTAGGTGAGATGCTTTCAAGAGTTATATCTTGGAACATCAAATGATAAGGTAAACCAAGTGAAAGTATATTTCAGGTTTCATCGGGACCTTATTGGGGAATTCATCCGAATTCAAACATGACTACCTATTTCAACATTGTTAGAAACTCACTGTATCCAATAGCCTAACTAGTCTCATGGAAACGACTGGTTTAACAAGGGTTCTTAGGGGAACAACATATATGAGTTCGTTGAAGGAGTTGGTATCTGAAACAAAATTTCATGAACTACTAAATTGTACAAATTTCTCCTTGTTTAACCCTGAAGCATATTCTATGACATATGATGCATTTTTCCCTACTCCAGATTTTGTTGGTGCACACTGGTGTACCTCACCCCAAGTGGTTGGGAATTGGGAGGGCCTTAGCTTTGTTATTCGAGTGTAATGAGTAAGGACACTGAACTTGTAGCATCCTTATCCATTCTAACCCTGTTTTGCTGTGCTTAGTATGTTGTTTTATTTGATCTTGTAAAACTTTTCTGTTATCAAGATTTAGATTGCTTTGAGAGGTTTCTTTTCAATGATTTGGCTAACGAAGCTTGCTTGCCTCAATATGGTTGCTGCTTATAGTTTCATGAATCTTACGTGTAAAAAGTATAGGTTTTCAAATAATCAGTATACGATCCCTTACCATCCCAGTCATCATCCAAACAAGATTTCAAGGTAGTTGTGGTTCTAAAGCAAAGTCATACCATCGTATGGACTGTTTAATGTGGTTGAAACTTTAGAAGTATGTCTTGTTCATAAGATAAAGGAAAGGATGGAAGAAAATGATATTTTCCTCTTTTTATCTACCATTATGAAAAGGCATATATTTTTAGAGAGTCCATTTTGTTTCTGCACAGATTTATGATTAAGGACTGGGGTATGCTTAGTATGATCAAGTGATTTTGCTATGCAGAAAAGGGTTGTCCTATCTTGGAGAACGATGAGATCTCAAATCGTGGAAGTTTGAGGTCAGTCACTACTGTTGTCTGCTCTTGCCTGTTGCAGATGGGAGATGATTTTCTTGTTTTCCAGATGCTGGAGACTGTAGTTGTTGATCAGATTGTGAGTTGACTGTGTCTCCCTCATCTCAGATTGTTCAATAAATGTTTAGTAATGCTTATATACTTGATTACTTAGTGATAGGTATTTCTTCTGCATTTCGCTTTCTTTAATTCTGTATTTTATTCTCTTACACCTGATCAGTCTTCAAAGGTGTCCCTGCAAAATGAACTTCTTATCTAGGCTTCTCTTTTCATTTTTTTTTTTTTTAAATTTCAGCCACTGAGACCAGCTTTAGACAATTTATGTGCTCTGTTCAGGGTGCTTGTTGCACTTGACGGTAGGCCAACAAGACTTTCTCAGCAGAGTATTATCACTCTAAGCAATTTCCTTCCAGGATACTTGATTGATGTTGTGAAGGTAAGTGATTCTTTTCGTTGAACTTTTGTGGAAGTTAATATATATGGGATTATGAACATCATTTGGGTGCTTTCTCCTCATATCAACGGAGTATGTCCTTTTCTAAGCAGTTGACATACTTCCCTCATTGTTTTGATATGTGAACCACTTGTCATCTGTTGTACTACTATCATCCTTGAGATTAAGGATCTTTTTGTGAAAAAAAATTTAACTTGATTAATACTGATGTTTGGTGTTTTCAAGTGCTTCATGTTATTAACTTTAGGTTATCACAAGTAGCAGACTGCCAGAAGTTTTTCTGAAAAGATCTACATCTTTTACAGTTGGTTAGGAAATAGGAATCATTAAATTTCTGTGCCTCCAAATTTTCATGTAGCTTTTGGTGTGTATATTGAGGTGGTTTCTTTCAGTATCATGTTGCTTCTTGCTTCAAGCCTTCTTTTTGTTCCAATATATACTTACTATTGAATCTTTTCTCCTGTGCAGTGCTTTCCAGAATCTGATGATGATTCTCCCTCCCCTGTCCTTAGAAGCACAAGCCATTATTATCTCCTGCCTTGCTATTTCTTGTTTTACCGGAGCGACAAACTTCTGAATCTTGTTTTGAACAGAATGGGATCATTGGTTACCGAAAAGAAGTCATTGCTCTGTTCTTGGGCGACTGACCTTTCTAGTCGGATAAATCCAATCGTCTCTGTTATCGTATTGATGCATAAGGATGTTAAAATCCGGAGAGTTCTTTCATCATGCAAGGCAGAGATAGAGTTAATTTTAGAGAACATACTTGTAGTACAGGTACGATTTTTAACCTCGAGCTAAGCAGATTATATTCCTTCCCACTTTTAAAGTTCACCTTTCTCATGGGTTTTATGGTTAACGCTCACTGTGGGATCATATAGTTTTACATAATGTAGAACAAAATAAGGGCAATTACTTTGGATACGATTCCCTATAATTCCTAACCAGAGTACAGCTTGCAACATGGCCCTGCGATTATTTTGATTGTGCTTCATAAGCTGAGCATAGGATTTGAACTCTTTTAAAACAACTTGTTGTTTTCAGATTGCTATGTGCTCTCCCACAATATAAATAAAAGCTTCATAAAGAAGGATGATGATTAGTATGAGTATACAATGGCTAGAGAAATAAATTGTTAAGAGCTGTGGGCTTAAAGCAAAACTTATCATTTTGCTCATTTAGATGCTGTACTATGTAGCTCCATTCAAATAGGTATCCTATTGAGCATGTTAATGATTTTTACTTTAGATTAGCAGAGTTGTGGTTAATTTTATGTTAGAACTGTAGACAGATGCTGTGTGATGATAAATTCTTGCTAAGTTGATGTTACTGTTCAAGGTTAATTTTGGTATATAGCATATAAGAGTTAGTAGTAAAGAAACACATGAAAAAAGTTATCATATAGAACACGGATGTTGAAACGGTGAATGGCGTTTCAAGAAATGTTAAGGTAAGAAGTGAAAGCATTCATATTGGGTGATGTTAGAAGCGTTGCCTGTGGAAGATGAAATGAGCTACAAGTACTAAAGTCACTTTACGTGGTATTATCTTGTCCAAGGAGTCCAACTTATGCAAAGTCACAAAATAATATATTCATCCAAGTATGACAATTTTTGCGGAAATGGGACAAATAGGATTGCATGGAGTCAATTAGAGGTGACAATTTTCCAATTAAAAGTAGTAGGGAGTAGGGACAAAAGTTTGCTGAGTTGAGCTAAGTTGATTTGATCTTCTAAAGAACCAGAAAAATAATGGTTTTAAGTTCTTTGCCATGTAACCAGGAAATAGAGGCTATCCATTAGTGGGAGTTTTGGTGGAACATTGTAGCCAGGATGCATGCAAAGGATGTGTCTGAATTTTGTCCCAAGTGATTACTGGTTAGTGGATTATTTAGCAAAGAGGTATCGAAGTTTTATTTTGTACAGAAACCATAGAGAAGAAAAGCTTACCAAGGAAATCAGGTAAGAGGGTTGGTCTGTCTTGTAAATTTCTTTCACTAGCAAAAGTCCCGCAGCACATCCCATGAAGGAGCAGCTTCGTTTTGTAGAGTCTCTGCTTAAATGTTTCATTTTATGGTTAATTAACATGTTATATGCTGCTCACACAGTCTTTAATTGTTGGAGTTATTTTCTTCTCTTACTGGAATGTTATAATTGGAGTTTTTGTTTTATCATTGCACATATATCTCTATTTGAACAGCTCGTGACTAAATAGCATTGCACAATTGTTATGCTATTAGCAACTAGTCACTAGATGATTTGAAATGTATATTAATTCTCCACCACATGGTCAATGCAGTCATCAGAGGAAATCAACATGGCCATCGAAGAAAAGCACAATATACAATCCGAAGTTGATCGACTAAAGGCCGTAGTGGGTACATTAAGTGAAAGATGTTAATCTACAGTTATAGTTGTAGCAAGAAACCTGCGCAGTAAGTCTTTTTCCTTCTAATCATTTGGCTGTGGATAATCAGTTTCTTATTACGCTGCATATGTTTTTCTGCTCTACGTAATGATATTTTTGTTTGTTCAAAGCACCTGAAGGAGATCTTAGTTGGTAAATATGTCGTGTTTTACGGGAGAAAACATGAAAATGCAACTGCATGTCTGTATAAATCATTAAATACAAAACCAGATATTTGTAGTAGGTTGTCTTACTTAACTTTCATGAAACAATATGTAACAGATCTATCCATGCTTTGATGGACAGTAGAGAAACTTTCACCTGTTAGATACTCAACTTAATGGAATGTCTTGAAAGTGCCTTGAATTTGTGGGGGAGCGTCCGGATGGGAGTGATGTCCATTCAGATGGGAAGTTACTGGAAAATGCGATCAGACGGAGCTTAAGCGTGTCCTGATGGGAAACAGGCATCAGAACCCAGATTTTGTTCCTAAGTCAATTTTTAGGGTTTTCCTATTTATAGGAGCTTTGGGGAGTTCTAGGGTGAAGTTCCTTTTGTGAGTCCTTGATATTGGGTGCCTCTTGGAGAGTTACAGATACAACCGGTTCTTTGTAATCTCTCGTTGTTCATAGTGAATCCTCTCTCGCTCTTCGCCCGTGGATTACGTTTTCATACTTATTTGAAACCATGTAAAATCTTTGTATTCTTCAATGATTGGTTGTTGGTTTGTTTCTCTCTTTTTCGTATTTGTCATAACAGAATGAATTGGATACTAGTCATTCAATTTTCTAAGAATTTATTGGGGGCATTGCAAGTTTGCAACAGGAAAGCATCTCATCTCCCAATCAATGGACCATGGAAAATTCAAGAAAATTCTGTAGAATAAACTAATTCGGAATTTAATTTGAGGACGAGTTTTAAGAAACTTTGGAGTTTTGGTTATTAGCTTCTAGATTACATTCCTTAGAGAGGGAAAGTAGGTTTAGATTGAAAGGGGCTAAAATATTTGGCTTGTTTTCCAAAATGCAAGCTTGCTGGATCTTTGTAAGCAAGACTGAATTTTTTTACAACCGTCTTCATGTTGGCTCCAAAACTGGCGTCTACCTAATAGGAGATGCAAGGATTGATACATAAAATGGTTATTAACTCGAAACAGACGTCAACATGATCAGAGGGATGGGTCATTGAACTCAATGCTATCAGCTGTCCTATTATGATAGGAATAAATTTCTGTAGATTGTTTGAAATGATTCTTTTTCTTGTCCCCTGCCCCTGCATGTGCATATGTTTTGTATTTATGGTTTGGTAACAGTGAATTAAGCTAATTTCTGTGTTCATATGAAAACGTTTTTGAAATATTGAAACTGAGTTTCAATAATGGATGCTCAGAGAGTGGACAGGTTTAAGAGTAGATTTGGTTGACCTAGTTGCTTGTAACTAGTTATTTTCACCAATTTTTTTCGGCGGGCTTTAAATGGGAATTAGTCTTCAACTCTTGCACTGACATGGCATTAGGTAATTTTCGCATACGCAGACTCCTGCCTCTTTTCTCCACTTAATTAGGAAGCAAAGTTGTCTTTGTGAGATGTGCCGCAAGGGTAAATATCATGGAGTGAAAGTTGAGAAAGCCAGGTTGTAAACAGTGAGGGAATAAATTGTTTATTTTAAACTATTAATGTTTGTATTGATCGTTGGTAAAGGACATACCTTGTTCATTTGTTTAGCATATCTTGCTAATTAATTTTTCATAAGAAAAAATTTAAGGGGAAGGGGTTGAAATAACTAGGTATTAGTACAAGAACAGAAGATGCGTACTCAGTCTGATAACGTTAAAATTAGGCAATATACAACATTGAGTAATCCTACTTGCATATCAATAGCCATAGATATCTCATAATATGGATGGACATTTATGTTTGCAAACCCTGAAATCAGACTGAGGGTTTGAAATGCTAGGATCTCAAACTCTACTTGGTATTTGGGGAGGGTTTTTTTCAGTCGTCGCTAACTTTGGAAGCACTATCTTCGTTGATGAATGTGGACAGTTTTAGCTTGGAAGTCATGTACCCTTCATTATTGAAACTCACCTCAACCATTGATAGATACTCTTCTTTCTACCACGCTAAGAAGAATACACTTGTTTAGGTAAACGAGCTGATACAAATATCTCATAGTTCTGTCTATTTTGTTTCCATGTTTCCATCTCAGCAGCCATTTGTACCATTTGGTGAGGGTAGAACAAGTTCAGTAGAAGTATTAATTGCAAGCCTTGGGATTGGAATCAGCACTGGTGGATCTGCAACTATTGACCCAAGTTCTCAGCTGATGTTGGTATGAGCACTTCAATTCAAGCGTATTCGAGTAGATATAAGGTGATCAATAGTGCTACATACACATCACTTTTGCACATCATTTTTACACATCATTCAAAACTACGTCGTACAAATATGGTTTTTTCTCAACACAAAATGACGTAGTTTTAAGTGATGTGCAAAAATAATGTGTAAAAATGATGTGTGTGTATCATTTTTGTAAGGTGATTGTAGGTAGAAGGCTATGGGGGGGTTCAGCTCAGCAGGGTAAATTATAACACCACAGTACTCTCAACATATGTAATCCTTTTTTTATCTGAAAGGGCTTGGATTTTTAGGATGGTCAAAGACAGATTTAGCTGCGGCAGCCTACTAGACCTTGCAGGCGGCCTTGTTTACTTGGTCAATATAGGCACAAGGGTGAGTCTGATATAGCATGTTACAACACATGCGCAATTTTGGAATATGTAGAAGATGAACTGTGTTTCTATTTTTTGTAGTTCAGCGAGAACATTTTGGATGTGTACTACTGTAGTAGGAGAACTGATGGTGAAAAAACTATAGAACTCTCTCTCTCTCTCTCTCTCTCTCTCTCTCTCTCTCTCTCCACACAAATAACCACGCTCATTTTGCAATGTGCTCATGAGATCTTTTATTTAACTATTACTACTGGTCACTGTATGCGCATGCACAGACACAGAGACCTTTGGATGGAGAATGTGCTTGTCAGATATTGAATATAACCAGGCAGTGTACCAAGTACTAACTCCTTTCAAGGTGCAAATAGCTTCTCCTTAACTCGGGCCTGGAAAATAGGTCACTGTATGGTGACTCTTGTCGCCCGTAGTAGATGTAAAGCACTGGTCTTCTCTGTCAAAGTTGTTGGCCTGATGGTGTTAATTGCAATTGCTCTTTTATATTTTTGTCCCTTAAAACCTCCCCACCGTGCTGACAAACCACTTGCGGATTAATTCAATTTCACTTATTTATTAAATATTATTATTATTATGATTAAAATTTGTGGTCTGGTGGGTATGTTTTAAATTCTTGTTTTGGTCAGAATTAAAAGAAGGCTTGGTCTAACTATTTTTTTGGATTATGTTTTATCTTTATTTTTTTATGTATTTCCTAGTTTTATGTTAATTTATGTGGATTATTGGTTTGTCTTGATGAGAAATCATAAAAATAAAAAAATGCACCAAATTTAGAAAAAGTTTACCAAAAAAAAATTAAATTTTTTGTTTGTTTGGTTTTATTTTTGTTTTTAGGAAATTTTTTAAACTTTTTGGTCATATTTTTTTCTAAATTTTTAAATTTCACGAATCAATGATTGATAAAAATTTAACATAAAATTCATAAATGCAAGGAAAAAATTAAGAGAAAAATAATCAAAAAAAAAGTTACTCAAAATGGAGTTTTAGTAAAATTTATCTTTGTTTATGTTTTCAATTATTATTTGGTTAGAATTAGTAAACATGATAAATATTTATTTGATACTAGTTTTTCATTATTATAACTAAAAATTGTGACACATGTTATTAGATCATGATTATGTATTGAAGTCTTATTTTGGAGATATCTTTATAAATGTAAATATTTCTATTGTACTAAATCAATTGGTGTATGACATTTTTAAAATAGATATATTCTTTATAATAATAAATTTGTAATGGTATTTGGAATCTTATCAAAGATCTATTTTTTATAACGGTTTTGTTAAGTTGTGCTCGTAAGTTGTAATAAATTCACCTGTGTAGGTAACTAATATTATTGTAATTCACAAAACATAACTTTTTAAGACTAGTAGTGATAGATGTATGTGGTATTTTTTATAATTGGTAATATTACCCTTATTTTTTTTAAATATAAGCATGTGAGGTCATAAAAATAATATATTTAAAATAGTGTAAATTGCCAAATTATTCATAACTTGTCAAATTATCATAATCTTAAAAAAAAATCAAATAATTCGCCGAAGCACCCATAATTTAAAATCAAGTAACAAAATAATATATTTAAATGTGGGAAGTTAAATAATAGGATAATACATCATCTTATTGAAACAACAAAAGTGAAAAATAAAATCATAACTAAGTAATTATTGGATAATTATAACCCTCAGTATCGGGGGCATTATAACCCAACCGCTTTATAATGCAATCCTTAGTTTGAGAATCCCATTGAATAAAGTGTTGTGAAGGTAGAGAAATTTCGTATAACCTACTGAATAGATCGCTTCTGAGAATGCAAGTCTTGGTTTGAGAATCTCCCTTTTAGGAAAACAAAAACAAACAGAATTATTTGATCATTGTAAATATAAAAATCTCTCATTTTTTAATTTCATAGAGTTGAATAATTGCCAAAATTAAAATATAACAAGTTATGGTCATTTTTGTTATTCAAAGTATTGTTCACTTTTTTTAGTAAAATATTATAATAAATTTCTCATTAATAAAGCTTAACGTGTGCTCCAAGGACTCTCTTTAGTATTTTCCCTCTCTCTCTCTCTCTCTCTCTCTCTCTCTCTCTCTCTCTCTCTATATATATATATATATATATATATATTTCATTTGTCGACAATTTCATTCTTTTTATTTTTTATAGATGGTGTGTAAATCAAGGGTTATATAGGGTAGGCTTCATACTATTAGAATAGAAAAGAATAAGTCTAGTAACACATCAAGTTGTATATTATGTCTACATAGCATATTATTATAAAACAAAATATAAAAACGGGTCTCATGAATTTTGATATGTGTTTAAATTAGTGGATGCTGCATAAACATGATGTATAACTTAATGTACAATATGATGTGTTAGTAACATTGCTTATTGGTGCAAAATCTAGAATCTTCGTAAAATAAACAGTATGATTAACTTGTTTTGAGGCACGTTACAAATGTCAATTTCCGAAAAACAGTATTCGCCTCCACTAGTTGGTGTGCATTGGGTTGCAGCGAATGCTTTCGAAGATATAACGAAACCTGATTGTTAGATCTTCTGTCTACGTCCGCATAAATGAAAGGCAAACAGAATACCGAGTCAAAAATTAAAAAGCAAATAAATTAAGGGATTGTTAAATTCATTTTTGTAGAGTAACGAATTTACAGTATACAAAAATAATTTTTGGAGTTAGAGAGTTTTTCTAAAAAAATCAATATATTAAATGGCTATTGTACATGTTCATGTATGGACACGTCCACACCCAATTGGTTCACACGAATGAGCACGAACATGGGTCACATCCAATCCAATGGACGCACCCCGTGTGACTTAAACGCCACACGTACGCAACGCTTGTGTCTTGTCAGTGTCACCTTACTGCCAAGTCGAATGGGCTATGTGGCTGCAAAGTGCGCCATCAAAGCACCGCATTGCAGTCATACAGTCCACTGACATGCTCATGCATGCGCGGGTGCAAGTGTGTGTGGATGTGTGACATAACTACGAGTCAATCCATTTTAGAGCTAAGCTATCAAAATGAACTTAATAGATGTACTCCTTTATATAAACAATTTAACATTTTCCCACATAAGTAATGTGAGACATACTTCTACATTCTAAAAATAAGCTTTCTCAAGCACAAAAAAAATTTGATAAAACACCCAATTAAAAAATTATTTTATTTTGATAATTTCAAGGGAAAAAATATCTCATTTTGGGGTAGGATAGTGAGGCTCAAACTAAGGTTCTGAATATCGGATCGGCTTGAGTACCGATTTATCTATTGGTACATGACGTATCAGTATCGATCATATACCGGGTACCGTATAAGATTTATCACAATTATCAATATATATATAAATCACAGAGGGAGAGCAAAAAAAAATTTATTTATTTTTTCGCAACTATAAAAAAAATTTGGTATGAGACGATGCCGGCCGATATGACCAGTCGGTACCTGACCGGTATGGACCGATATTTAGAATGATACGATATTAAAAATATTTGGTATCGTTTTTACCCAAAACGATACATACCGGACTCACCCTTTTCATTTGTCATATTGGCGCGAAAGTTCCATTTACAAATCCTTTTGGCGCCACAACACAACCATTCTACATTCTCGGTTGTATTCGAGAGCTCAACGGTTGAGGGACGCCAACGAAACAAACAAACGAAAATCATGCAGCCCAAAATCAATTCATTCTTCAAATCCCCCTCCTCTGCACTGAAATCCGCTGACCCACCTCCCAGTTACGATGATTTGTTCAGCACAAACAAGAAAGAACCACAAATTCGCATCACATACCAACGTCGAACTCCTAACCCAGATAGGTATGGTTTTCTATTCCTCTCTTTTTTCTTTTGCCAAATTACCTTCCATTTCAGCCCAGATTTGGAGTTAAGAAGTAGTGTCCTTGAATGAATTTTAGAATACAATTGTATTTTGCTTGAAAACTGAAATTGCCCTATAATTAGGGCTCCGTTTGAATATTTCGATTCCAAGTGACTGGAGTTACCATTACTATTTGATTAGTAGCTAAAACATAGTTTTGATTGGTTTGTTTGGATTTTGACATCGAATCGGTATCTTTATCATGATGAATTTAACTGAACCTTTAACATGAGTGATTTGAAATCCTTCTTGTAGTTGTACAAAGATCTGATGAAATACATGTGATCTATCTCCAATCCATCTCCATTTTGAGTTTCACAGATCACCTATATCTGAACTTCTTATATTTGTTAGTTGAAATTCTACATGAAATCTGTTTATTTTGAAATCTCAATCTATCCAAGCAGAGCCTAACTTTCTAGTTAAAATTGATATTCATGGAGTCATTTACTTTGTGGGCTTTTTTTTTTTTCTCCCTCTTCTTTTCGGTGAAACAGTGGGACCGATGGTGGGTCGGTTGGTGAAGTGTCAAAGAGAGCTGATTTGGAGGATTTGCCATCAAAGCCAAGACCATCTTTATCTGGGAAAGTATTGAACAAAAAACGGAGCTATGCCCAATTCCATTTAGAATTGGGTCAGTCTGATTTTCTTCTACGCACATGTACCACATGTGGGTTCAAATATGCGGCTGGGGATGAAGGAGATGAGAAGGTCCACAATACATTCCACAAGAATTACACTCATGGTATTCGATTCAAGGTATCAACAACAGGAGGGAAGATAGTATGAACATGTGCTAATGATGCTTATTTAGTGATCTATTCAATCAAAGAATTTAACTTCTGGCGCAGGGTTGGCAAAATGAGAGAGAGATTCAAATGTCTGCGCTACAAGGGAGTCGTATAATTTTAGTGTTGGACGATGACCCTGCTCATCAAAGGAATAAGGTGTTCAATTTCACTTCTGGATATGTATGAGTATGTAAACTTGTACTGCATTTATGAGTTTTGGAGGTTCAACTATGGTACTATTGTATTGTCAGGTCCAGGAGGTTATGAAGATGATGGAGATGGAGCTTGGAGAGGAATGGATATTTCATAAGCACTGTAAGGTAATGGAATTGAGCATTTTTTGCTTGCACTCATATAACATGGATATTTACATTTGAAGAAGAGATGTGCATAATAAGTTCATATAAATATTGTAAAAACATAAGGAAGCAAATCAAGAAATACATGCCCGTTTTGCTTGACTCTGAAATGAACTAGGAATAAGTGACATACACCTCAAAATAGCGTCATAATCCGCAGAGTATTTAAAAGAAAATTGCTAACAACCCACTCTTAGGGCAGGGAATAATTTGTAAACAGTGGCATTGATATCTGTGAAAAATGTATTAAAATCTGTGAACGTAGATGTGGTAAGGTTAGAATTTGCACCTATTATTGAAATCCGTGAAACGTGTATTAAAAGTCTTAACTTTCTTACAATTACTTGAGTATTATACAGAGTCCAATGGGTGCCGTAATTGAAATATTAGATATTCAATAGTTTACATTTATCTTTGTATCATTCACAGAAGTATTCAGACACAGAGCTTTCCATCATTCACTTGTGTTTTTGTACTAATAAACCGTCATTTGTCACACGCAAAAAAGCCTTTCCTATTTAAGTAGAGCTTATTCTCTTAGTTTAACACCCCAACTTATCCTGCAAGGGTCTATAGGGAGTCCCGAATGTTTTAGACTGTCCTGGAGTGTCCAACTCAAGAAAGTTGTTGAACAAAATATAACACTTCGACTTGAGTGTCAGACATTTTCCGGAGAGTGTCGGTGTCCGACAACCGATATCGATACACGAACTCCAGCATAGTGTCTGTGCTTCATAGGGTGCATTTTACTTTTTATATACACCCAAGTGTCACCATCCTGGCTTGGGTCCAAATTCGACTCAAGTACCAACGGTTTGAAATTCCTTGCTACCGTTTCACAAGAGTTTCAGGTTGTATGTTAGTTTTTGGTGGCAAATCATACGGATTACTTGTTTCATACTTAATGGATTCGCTTCATTTACTCCTGAATTAAGTTATCACTCGTTTTTATTGATTTTTGGATCTTACACTTGTTTGCAGGTGTATCTATTTGTTGATTCCCAAAGAATTGCTGGCTGTCTAGTTGCAGAACAGATAAAGAAAGCATACAAGATCATCTCAAGCTCAAAGGGTGGAGGAGAACACAAAGGTACTGGTACAAAGGAAGCACGACCAAATTCAACTACTCTCCGATTTGGCGGAGTGATTTTTCAGAGGGAAGTAACAAGAAAAGCTGCATCAGGTACCGGTTATGAGGTGTTGGAAGGCAACCTAAGTGGAGCCATATTATGTGAAGAGGAAGCTGTCCCGGCTGTCTGTGGCATCAGAGCTATTTGGGTTAGTCCTTGCAACAGAAGAAAACACATTGCAAGCCATTTACTTGATGCTGCAAGGTAATATCATAAATGCAATACGTTTGCTCTATGTTTTCTTCCTTTTTTATGGTTGGTCTTATTCGATAAACAAATTGTTTTAATTAAAACAGAATTATTTGTTTGGTTTAGAGGGACAGGAAGAAGGTAAGGAAATTTTTTTTAAAAGAAAAGTCTTATCTTGTTTGGTTTGAAAAGAAACAGATGGCAGAGGAGAAGATAGCAACACAGTAAAAAAATTTCACACTTTTCTCACTTCCCTTCACAATTGTTTTCCTTTCTCTTTTCTTCCTTTTCCCTCTAATCCAAACAAAGCAAATATATGACAGAAGAACCTGCATATGAAAGCTTATTGAGATTTGAATAAAAAGATTCTCTGATACCATGTTAGGTAACCTTAGAGCCCCAAAAGATTTAGTTACATTACGATGGCGAAAGAACTTATATCAAGCTCTGATTGGGGCTCGTTAGAGAAAGGGGTACAATGGTTCTTGGCAAACCATCAAATTTTTCTAAGTCCAGCTCTTATATGTATTTCTAAATCCGGCGGGGAAGCGGTTAAGTTTTGCACAAGACATAGCCATATTGACAACATAATGAGCAGTTAGTTCATTTTTAAACAGTATAAGTGGCTTATAAGAAGGGATAAGGTTATTACGCGTCCAACAACTATAGGATTCCTGTTGCCGCTTAGCACAATATAGCTTCAAGAAGGCATGAGGCCTGGTAACCTCCAATGTTCTAGCTTCCCAAAGTTTCTGTCTGGCTAGGGTGGAAGAAAATTCTTTATCAAAGGAAAAGAAAATTGAAATTGGTCCACACTAGTTCATTTGGCGATCATATAGTTTCGCATGCCAATTGACCACCGAAAATGGTTTCAAATGGTTCTGTTGATCGCATTTTGACTGGAGAAGCATGATAGAGTATCATCATACAGTGCCTATTTGTATATTCAATTTTTGTTAATTCTTTCGAGGGACCAATAACCTGAATTCAGCTGCTTTTCTTCCTGAAAGTCCCACTTCTCCAGAAAGCCTTAACAATTCAGGTTCCACGTCCCATTCAATTGCCAGCAGTTGGATTATCTGTCTCTGACTTTCTGTTGGGACCTTCTGAATTTCATACTTTTGTGCACAACGTCATCCTTTCCATATAGTATCAACCATACCCTTTGGGGAAAAAAACTTCCAGTATGGTACCTAATCAAACTTGGAAAACCACTCTATATTAATCCCTGCATTTCATATGATGTCCATTATCCAAAAACGTTCCATTAATCCAATCAAAAGAATTAATTGAGCTCTTCAAATTGTCAAGGCTAAAAGCTTTGAAAATTTATGCACGATAAGGACTTCAGTTTTTTGATTGGATCAATAGCGCGAAATAGGCGAACAAAATGAAACGGAGACAATACCTTATTATTAGAATTTGGCAAACAAATAAGGTTCTTGAATAATCTATATGCAAGTAAAGCCATGCGAATAATTTATTTGTTGCGCAGTTTATCACTAGTTCATTGTTTTTCACTCCAAAAGCTTTGTTGAAATTCACAAATGACCTGCTTCCCAAGCATATTACATGGAACCAAATTCCATAGTCACTCTTACCACCCAAAAGTCTTTTTTCTTTGTTCTTTTTTCCTTTGAATGTGTGGATGGTAGCTAGAGAAGTTTGATGTTCATCTGATCTGAAATTTGTCTTAAATGCAGGAGAAGTTTCTGTATGGGAAAAGTACTACAACACTCTCAAATAGCATTCTCACAGCCAACTTCAGCTGGAAAGGCGTTGGCTTCGACTTATACAGGCACTCCCTCTTTCTTGGTATATAAAACCAGTGATTCCTACTGCTAGTTTACATACCCAACTCTAAACCAACTGGGGCGGGGTTCCAACCATTACTGACCTCATCTCTTGTTTACTATGTCTTCACATCGTTTTTTCTTCCTGGTGACGATAAAGGGAAATGAAACCTAATGCAACAATGACTTAGCGTTTGGCCTGCCTTGTTCAGTTGCAATTGAACCAAATGCAACATATACGGTTCTTTCATTTCCTGATGTCGTTTTGCTACACAACAGTAGGCTCTCTCTTTTTGAAATTAAGCTAATTTTAGCCTATGTTAATTTTTCCTTGGATAAATTGGATATTATTAGTATTCATTGATTTTTTGTTTAGTTGTTTATTAAAGTGTTGAAAATTAATTATTCATAGTCACAAGCGGAGTTATAAGAATATGAAATATGATTTGAATTTGAACAAAAATATAAAAAAGATGATTCTAAAGAACTTAAATAATTTAAAATTTTTCTTTTTTAACTTATAGTAATTTTTTTGAAAATTTTACTCCTAATTTTTAGTTATTTTATTTCTCTAGTTGAAATGAAGTACTAATTCATAAAAATTAGCATAAATTTGAAAAAAAAAAAAATTGACACTCCAGTGACAATATTGAGAAATTATTCAAATACACCCTAAATTTTATAAGGTTTATAGTGGAAGAAGTATCAAAATTTTAAACCATTCTAGTTTTTTCTTTTTTATAATGTACCACAAGTGAGAAAATTTGATTCAAATTTCAAAAAAAAAAAAAATCAGTAGAACTAAAGCAAAAAAGATTCTTAAAAAATTGAGTTTATTCTTAAAAAATTGAGTTTTAGGCACATTAAATACATCCTGAAGTTGGACATATTGGTGGATGGGAATGAAATGAGACACTGTGGATTATGCTAGGAGATGTTTACAATGCTAACAAATCAAAACTATACATTAAAAGCTGGTCAGTTTATTTCAATCGTTGTCGATATTCAAGTGAAAATGGAAAGACATTATGATGGATTATGTCATAAGTTTTTCTAGAACGGCAAAAGGAAACAATACATTATGCGCGATTCATTTCAAGATTTTGACAATCTCTCCAAAAAGCTATGGGCACTAAGTTGAACTTCAACACAACATTTCATCTTCAAATGGACACACGCTTGTGCGTTGAAATTTCAAAACAGTTGGAAAAAGCACTTACCATTGGCAAAATTCACCTATAGCAACAACTTTCAAGCTAGCATTGGCATTTTCGAAGCATAATATGGCCGGAAATGCATATCACTATCATGTTGGATGGTAGTTGGGGAAGTTGAACTCACAAGGTCAGAATTTATTCAAGAAACGACGGAGAAGATCAAACTGATCTAAGGCAGACTAAAGGTTGCTCAAGATTGACAAAAGAACTATGCAGGTGCTAATCATCGGGAACTTGAGTTTCAAGACAGAGAATTTGTGTTTCTCAATATTTCGCCAATGAAGGGGGTCATAGGTTCGGGAAAAGAGGAAAGTTTAATTCGCGCTATGTTGGACCTTTTAAAGTAATCAAGAAAATATGACTAGTTGCATACCGACTGGCCTTGACACCTCAACTTGCCAATGTACATGACGTTTTTCACGTGTCATTGTTGAGAAGATATATACTAGATCCAATGCACGTTCTGCAACAACTACCAGTTGGGCTAGATGAGAGTCTACGTTATGAAGAGTGTCCAGGATCCTGGATACACGTATCAATCAACTATAAAACAAGGAGATTCCACTAGTCAAGGTTTGGTAGAAGAACCAGACAACGGGATAAGCCACATGGGAGAAAGAGGCAGATATGCGCCAAAAGTATCCATAATTATTTAGTTAAGGGCATTTACTCATTTTAATCTTCATCAATGTCATTTTTTGTTACAACACAGATTGGTTACAAAGTAAGTTTGGAGGACCAAACTTCTTATGATGGGAAGGATTTTAGACCCCGACCCATAATTTGGGCGCTAAAAGGGTAACTCATAAATAAAACAATTAATTTGAGAAATAATTAAATTAATTAGGGAGTTGAATGGTATAATTGGGGGTACTCGATAATGTATTGTGAATAATTTTTCGCAATTCGATTGAAAAACGACGAATAATTGCGCGATTTAGGAAATTGTTGTAAAACTTTAACCAAGGAGGGGTAGCACTATAGTAATTCATTAGCCAGACGAGTTAAACATTGATATTTCTTTCTTCAAAAGACTAGTCATCAGTGAAGTCTTCTTGTTTTGAAACCAAGCACCTTAAGCCATGTCAAGTTTTCTTCTTTTTATTCTTTATAAGCCATACAAGCTCCTTCGATATTCTCTTTTCCCTTCTATTTTCAGAGAGAGAGAGAGAGAGAGAGAGAGAGAGGAACAAGTTAAGTGTTTGGGAGAAGCACCTCGAAACACTTGTAGATTAGATTGTGGTTTTGACATACGATATTTCATTGATAATAGGATATGAGCGTGACGAGGAGATTAGAACAAGTTGTTGAATTATGTAACACGACGTTAGGTGAGTCCGGATGCACATTCTTTACTCGAATGTTTTAAAGACATGATCGAGCATGAGAAGTTGTTTAATGTCATCGGAAACTTGATTATGTTAAAACCATGCTTAGGCATGTTACATGATTGAATGTCATGAATCCATATAATAATTTACAAATTTTAATATAAAATGACATGAGATGACATCACGTAATATGGTGGCACCCTGACCATTGGGAGAGAGAAAAATGGCGATTTGGAATAAGGGAGGATCCCACGGCCAGGTGGTATCGGATGACATCATGTCAGTTATTGAAATTATATTGAAGGCCACTCCCTACATAAGTCTGGCACACACCGTTGGTTAACTTTGAATATCGATACATGAATGATCATTAAATTGTGAAATGCTTTGATGTGTCATCGGTTACGCCCCATAGACCAAATTACGTACATTGACATTATGTTGTATTGAATATGAATAAATGTGATTAAGACACGATAAACTTGTAAAATTCATAAATCTAAATTGATACTAGCTTTGTGTTAATAAATGTTGCTATACAACATACCAGATCACGAGGTTGGATCAGTTAGGCATTGAGAGCAGGTTGAGCCAACTGTACTTTTTTGTTAATAGTTGAATGATAAGTTAGTACACATCATTGTGGGTTATTTTACTTATTTAATCTCATGCTTTTGCAACTCTATTAACCTTTAAGATTTAATATTAAGACAAATGAGAATTCATAAACTCTTATATATAGTGAGCTTCTAATAAGAGATTTCTTATTTTGCTACAGTGCCAACCTCTTATTTCTTGATCAAATTATGATGATCCGAACCGTTCAATGTGTTTAAAACATGTTTTTAAAGGTACATGCAAGAAATCAGCTCAAAATAATATCCGAAAAGGCTTGATCCATTCAATTTTTCATAAAACTATTTTTATCAGCATTTATAAAAAATTATTTAGATCAAGCCCTTCTCAATATTATTTTGAGCCGATTTCTTGCGGGTACCCTTAAAAATATGTTTTAAATGTATTGAACAGTTCTGATCATCAAAATTTGGTCAGAAAATAGGAGGTCCACACCGTAGCAAAATAAGGAATCCCTTATTAAAAGGAGACTGATACATAGTGAACTTCTAATAAGAGATCCCTTATTTTGTTACGGTGTGAAGTGAGTTATCGACTGGTCACTAATCTACTTTAATTTGGGATGGGTTATGATAAGAGACATGGCGGAGAACGAAAAGAGAGTGGTAGGAGTTGTAAGTAGAATTTGTTGATGATATCTAATAAAAAAGGTTGGTTGGAATTAATTCTATATATTTTAATATATGAAAGTACTATGATGTATGATTTAGATTTAGATTCAGATTCAGATTCAGCACATCGTAAATATAGTTTCATTACGATTTGAAGTGATAATTGAAAATTTATAATTCATAAAAAATTTAAATAATTAGATATGGTAGACCCAATTAGAAAAGTAAAGTGGGATACAAGGAGGGTTGACATTTTTGTCGAGGAAAACTCTAGGGTATTAGAAAAGGAAAATCATAAACTTTTTTGAAGTTAAAATCAAAGGTCATGATTTATTTGAACTTGTAGAATACGTAAATTCAAGTGAATCATAACTTTTGATTTTGAATTCGAAAAAATTTCTGAATTTTTTTCTGGTATTGTAGCATTCATCTTTCCTTAAATTAGAAGTTACGGGAATCTAAAATGAAAAAGAGTACAACTAGAGGGGTTGATTTGTGTAAGGATCAAATGTCGAGGTATATATTCAATTTTTGACGCGAACAGAATCAGAACCAGCCCAAAATCTTAGACCGAACAGGTACGGTATCTCTGTCTCTCATTTCCTTTCTCTCTCTTGGTCTCTCTGCTGTTTTTTCATGGATAGTTTAGATGCGTAAACATTATATGTTTTCGGTCAAGCAAATAAACACGCCTAGGAGAAGTATTGGGATGTTCACTCAGGAGTGAATCAATTTAACGCAGGAGTGAATCAATTTAACGCAGTATGGGGATGCGCTCCAGGAGTGAATCAATTTAACGCAGGAGTACCGTACATTTAGCTGGCCCTTCTTTCGTAGCATTTTTTGGGGGGCCTGAAGCCGGCTTTCTAGGCTTCTACCCAGGGCGGCCCTGCTCCTGGAATTATATCATAGTGGTTGCTTAACTTGCTTGTAGCTACATTGCTCGGCGGTATATTTGTCATTGTATGTAAGATGCTCTAATTGGGAATGTTGGAAGACTGTTCAATGAAATGCGTAAGGGAAACCTTGCTCCTGGAATTCTATGACAGCGTTTGCTTGTAGAACAAGTTGACTGATCGGGTGTTTGGGCTTTCGAGGGAAAGTATTTGAGCTATCTTTTCCCCTCTCCTATGGGCTTTGTTGTTATCAGTTGATTGAGGCGGTTACTGATTGATGCTGTAGTCTGTCTGGTTCTAGGCCTTCAAACTTGGTTTATTCTTTTCAATTACTCCTAGAGTCCCCGCATTTAGATTTTTTGTGAATCCTCAATTTTCATTTTCTTTTTTATTTTTGCATTCATGGTTTGTCAAGTTTTTTTTTGTGCTTGCATGGGTTTTTGGCATCGATTCGTGATGCGTTTCCTTCACTGAACTGTTGTGCTTATGGCATTAGTCATACTTTGCGTTGCCTTTGATAATCTCGTATTGATTAGTTGAATATGATATTGATGGTATATCTGCAACTCAGTATTTTTAATTACTTTCTCCTTAATTCTCGAGTTTAGTTTGAAAGCTCCTGCCACCTCATATTGTCAATGAAAGCTCCTGCCACCTCATATTGTATTGACATTTTGTATTATTATTATTGTTGTTGTTGTTATTATTATTATCGTGCTATGACTGATGGCTTGACGAGATCATAACTTGGAGCACTTTGGGTGTACAAGTCTTATGCTCTTGGTCAGGGTACCAAATAAGAGATTGTGAATGCTCATAATGCAAGATCTTGATCTACCTGTTCATGTAGCCTCTACTGGTGTCTGTTAATGATTCCCATAACTATATTATGAGAACGCTCATCACAATTTGAGCCCTAAAGCGGCGGTGCCTTTAAACAAAAATGTTTTATGTTTCTTCAGGTTAATGTGAATATATTTGAAATGTGTTTTCACGATTTTTGAGATGCAAAATCACTAGTTTTTGTACTGAAGGTTTGCTTGTGTTTCTAGTTTTATAGATACTAAAGCTAACCCGCTTAATCTTGTGGCCATTTTTTCTTAATTAGATTTGCATCAAATTTTTTGGATAACTCGTTTGTCTTGACGAATGGAATTTAAAAGTAAAGAAATTATGACCAAAAACCCCCCAAACCCCAAAAACTTCACTTAAGACAAAAAGAATTCGAAAAAGACAATTTTCATTGTCTTTAGTTTCTTTAGGGTTGTATTATCTAGACTTTTTTCAATTTCGATTCATATTTTTATTCTTTTTTGATCCGTCTTGTCATGATGTATGATTAATGGAGGAACTTTGACGAAAGATTATACAAATATCGTTAAACATCAAATATTACCCATTGTCTTTAACAAAAATTAATTTAGCCAATGGGAGCCTTACAGTCAATTTACGTAGGAGTATATCGATTTTGTTTTTGGAAACTTGTTTCTGCAAAAATAACTCTTACATGTACTGTAGTTAATGTTTAACGCAATGCCTAGTTGGAAAAGATCTAGCCTTTTCTTTTAATTGAGTACGTCAATTGGAGTGTTATCTCCCTATTTGGAATTTATCTTAGAACGTCTAATTTCGAGGAGGCATGGCAAACTTTTTCCTCAGGTAATACTTGGAGGCAAAGAAAAATTTTCAGACATGGTTTGTAGTTAATCTCTAATGTCTAAGCCTTATTAATCTCAGCCAAACTGAATAAATCAACTGGCAAGCAAAATTGCATCTTCGAAGCTCATTTTACAGGTCCATGACATAATAGCACCTCATGACCTACAAATAAAAGAAAGTGGTAAGGATTTCAAAGAGTTATTTTCCTAAGGTCTGAGCTAGAGTTTTGGTAAACATATTGCTTGCTAATAAGACTGGTTTTTCAACTCTTGTGTTGTATTCATTCTCCTATTTTCCTTGCATAATATTTGCATCACTGATGACACATAAAAAATACAAAAGTATCCCTGATGTATAGTCGGGCTTATGCTTATTAGCCATTTTTTAACCTGCAAGTAGTTTCTTTCAATTGTTCTCTTCCCAGAGTCTTTACATGTGTGATAGTTGCATCACTGGAGTCTAACTCATCTCCTCTGTTAGCATCAGTTAACATAGTTCTTCAGTATGCCCAAAATTGGTTTGTTTTATTTAACTGGTTTGTTTTTTTTAAATGTTTTTTCATGTTCCATTATAGTAAACACTGATATTTTGTTACACGCATTTCCTCTGATGCAGGTGTTCATATATCAGATATGGGTGACCAGTCGAAACACAGAATTTTGATGGTCTCTGATTTTTTCTTTCCAAATTTTGGCGGCGTGGAGAATCATATATATTATTTAGCACAATGCTTACTTAAGCTTGGCCATAAGGTTAGAAAATGCATTCAGATTGTTGTTTAATTGTGTTATTGCTAGTTTTGCTAGTATTATAGACATTAGCAAGCATCAAGCTCCCCTCCTTTTTGGTTGAAGGGATGAAAATAAACTGGCAGACAACTTTAAAAGTGGTTGCCAATCGGCCAGTATTGTCTTCACATGGATGCTCATTTTTCTTGATTGTTTTTCTGTTAGCAAGTTACTGAATGTGGATTGTTATGGAAAGGAAGTAGTTCTATATGACTCATATTAGAGAATTGTATTGTTTACAAACAGTTTTTTTAACTTTTAACTTCTAACATTTTGCTTTGGTGATTAGAACCATCTCGCACTTGTGCTCGGATAACTGTTCTTAAGCCCTTGAGAAGTTTTTGCGGTACTAATGTTTCACCAGACCTCCCAACCTAATTCTCCATTTGGAGACTGAAAGTTATAATTTTCTACAAAAGGTAGTTTTAGAGCATTTTACTATCAATGTAAACTCCTTCCACATCTCCTTATTTCTATTTCTAGTTTTTAGAAAACTCTCTCGTTCATTATTTTTTCCCTAGTCCTAACCTCATTGTTTCCAAAACACAATTATGTATTTGATTCTCCACCAAAACTTTAATATTCAGATTTTAACTTTATTAATATTGGTCTCATTCCTTGAGATAAGATGAGATTTTGCAAGATAGAATTAGAAATGAAAACCTTTGCTAAATGGTGGGAGTAGTACCAATTGAAGATAAGATGAGAGAAAATTAATTATGGTAGTTTAGATATGTTTATTGTAAGATCAATCGATGCAGTAGTTGGGAGAAGCAATATAGCTATGGTAATGGAAGCACTAAGGGGAGGGGTAGAGCAAAGTAGACTTTAGAGGCGATAGTTCAAAAGGATTTAGGATTTTTGGATATCACGGAACACATTGCCCTTGACAGAGCTCATTGGAGAAAATAGAGTCATGTAGCCAACCTTAATTAAATGGGACTTAAGGCTCAGTTTGTTTTGGTCTCGTTCGTGAATGGTACCAATTTGATAAAAATATGGATCTAAGTATTTGGAGGATCAAATTCCCGTCTTCTTAAATAGAGAACCATCCATACACCTGTTGCATAGAGATTGGTTTAGAGTATAGGTGGGAAAGAGCTTTTAATTGGAAACATAGAAATATAGTACGGGTTGGAGATGTTCTTATATCTTGCTTGTCATGGATACTGAACAATTCAATCCAATCCATAGACATGTATATCTCTTTTTCAATTTCTAGGTGAAAAATCTAATTATTTTCTTGATGGAGAGAAAACTCTCAATTGGCGTGCTGTATCTATTGGACAGCTCTCAGTCCCTGTTCACCTTGAGTTTTGGTATTAATGACGAGCTGAAGGCAGGTTCTGTTTGAGCAGTTTGATAAAAGATGTGTCCTACAAATACTAACCATACAAAATGTGTGCCAGATTGTGCCCTTTGTAAAATTGTCTTTCCTTTTTTCTCAAAACTACTTTACTCCAATCCGTATTAGAGTGAACTGTATCCCTGGCTGAGGCATCATCACATGTCCAGTCTAATTCTCTAGTTGCTCGATGAACAGACTTGATTGTAAATTTGGTCAGGTAGTGGTAATGACTCATGCTTATGAAAAACGATCAGGGGTGAGGTACATGACGGGTGGCCTGAAGGTCTACTATGTACCATGGAAACCATTCCTTATGCAGAACACACTGCCCACCTTTTATGGAACACTTCCAATAATAAGGACGATTCTAATTCGGGAAAGGATATCGTTGGTCCATGGACATCAAGCTTTCTCAACTCTTTGTCATGAGGCTTTGATGCACGCACGCACTATGGGTTACAAAGTTGTATTTACTGATCATTCACTCTATGGTTTTGCTGATGTGGGTAGCATACACATGAACAAAGTGCTGCAATTCACTCTAGCAGATGTGAGCCAGGCCATTTGTGTTTCCCATACAAGTAAGGAAAACACAGTTCTAAGGTCAGGGCTGCCACCAGAAAAGGTTTTTGTAATACCAAACGCTGTGGACACGGCGATGTTCAAGCCTGCTCCAGAACGACTCTGCAGCGATGAGATTGTTATAGTTGTGATAAGTAGATTGGTTTATCGGAAGGGCGCAGATCTTCTTGTTGAAGTAATCCCTGAAGTATGCCGTCTATATCCCAATGTGAGTTATTCAGTCCATGGTATTGAGCACTTGATTAATATGATTAAGTTTCTGATGGTTTTTCTCTTCTTTGGAAATGGTGGTTTAAATTTATATTTCAAGTTCATGTGAAATGTGGATAATTTTTCTTTGCTTAACTGTTAAGAATTGGTAAAGTCAACACATCAGGTAAATAGACCGAGGATTTCCAGCAGTTGCGCATGAATATAATTGGATTCTAGCTACCACTGGGTACAGCACCTCATTCCCCCGCCTCCCGTCCCCCCAATCTGTGTCCTTTAAACAACCTAACTGGTCAATCTCACCTTGGTTGTCAGCCACAACCTGCCAAGAAATACTTTTTTCTTTCTTCTCTTTCTCTCTCTCTATACCAACGCTTTATTCCATTTCGGTTTCATGCTGACCAGAACCTCCTACCCTGCGCCTCATTTCTTTCCTCCTTTTTAGACATCAATTAACACGTTGTACCCAAATCAAACCCTCATCATCCATCATCATGACAGGACAAAATAATAACCAAAGCTGCAATATTGCTTAGTGTGCAAATTGCCACCTTCTGTAACAGATGACTATTTGCACCGAAGCATATCCATCCAACTCGGTGCAAATACTGCATCCATCATCTACCTCGATGGAACAATGTTGGTCTTTTCTTATCTGAAGGAACTAGTGTACCTAATATGTCCCTCGTTGTATGTTGGTTTAAAACTTCTTAGTTTTACTTCTGTCTGCTGTTGAGAATGGGTTTGCTATTGGCAAATAAGGGTAGCTATTTTCCTAGAAAGCTCTTTTTGGGATGGTTATGCATAATACTCTGGGAGTTGAACACCAAAAATGTAATGAGTTAGATAAACCAAGGGTATTTATTGGTTTCTGACTGGATATTTAACTTACTAATGGTAGAATGGCCTTTTAATATCATTGTTGTGCTTGTTTCAGCATTTACTGTAGTCAAAGCAACCTCATCACTTTTGTCTTTCTCGATCTACAGACTCCCTGTGGGTCACTTTACTTGGGAAATTTTATTTTTCAAAAGGAAAGACGTTATGGTGCTGGAACGCAGCCGCAAAACCTAACGAAACTGAAATTTAGTACTACCAGAGTTCACTGCAATTTTGAAATGTTTAGGGATCTACTGGTATTCTGCCAAAATTTGGGGGTAATCAGTGTTTTTAGATATGGCCTGTGGTATTATGTAACCGAGATTTAATATATTCCTGTTAACGATGTTTGTGAACTAAAAAATAAGTAGGAAATGTACTACCTATGCTTGGAAAGAATACTTTTAGCTTCTGTCATGCTGCACTCACAAGTCATGAGTTTTTGAGTGTTTTATGATCTTAGAACTGTATCGCTTCATTTGCAAAGATTTTCCGAGGTACGAAAACTGCTGAGCATTTTATAGACAGACATGATGTCTGTATTTGTTATCTCAAACCTTTCCCACGATATTGACTAACAAAACTTGTTTGGTATTGGTATCTTTTCGGTAGTGTCCTACCCTTGGATTTTACAATTTAGGGATGTCCCTGCACAATATTAGTTCTTCCATTTTCCTTTCTTTGTTCTCTTAGTTTTCTTCTTCTTTTCATGCAAACTGTTTGTAATGTTTCGAATGTTTGTACCAACTTGTAATATATTTTTTATATGATGTCTCTATTTCTTTTGAATTTGAGTATCTCATGAGAAGTATTTTTAAGGTTCGTTTCCTTGTTGGTGGAGATGGGCCTAAGAGGGTGAGGCTAGAAGAGATGAGAGAAAAGAACTCTCTTCAAGATCGAGTGGAAATGTTAGGTGCTGTTCCGCATGCCAAAGTGAGGTCTGTCCTGATTTCGGGCCACATATTTTTAAACAGGTATGGTGGTTGCCTTTCACATGAGATATATTGCTATTTCTTTATTTTGTCATTTCTGCAGAAAAAAGCTCCTGTAGCATCCCTGTTTACTTTGACAGTCTTTTAACAGTTATACATTTTTGATCATCAAACTAGCATACAACTAACTATGTTCAACCCTTCATTTCTTCCCTTAAACAGAATATCTAGGTAGGTTTTAGGCTGCACCAGTACCGGTGCGTCCCTACTTCTAAAATCGTTGTTGTTGCAATGATTTGAAAAAATTGTGGCAAAGAGTGAGCAAGGTTTCAAATAAATACATTGCTTATATGCATCTTTGTAAGACAGATGCATCCAATTGTTTCAGTCTCAAGTCTTGAGAAAGTATTTTTGTTTGTTTGCTTGTTTATTTTTGTAGGCTGTGTTTTTTCTCTGAACAACTTTCAACTGATTTGTGTATCTACTTTGGCAGTTCTTTAACGGAAGCTTTTTGCATAGCAATATTGGAGGCTGCAAGTTGTGGACTATTAACAGTCAGTACACGCGTGGGAGGTGTTCCAGAGGCATGGAACATTAGATATTTTTGCTGCTTCTGGTTAATTTAGTTACATCTTATTTCTTGCTTTTCTTAACTGTGGATTAGTTTGGTGGAATGACGCGTTTCTCGAATTTCTTGGGTAGTTTTTTTTTTGTTTCTTATTTTATGTCTGACCTGCATCATTAGGTTCTACCTGAAGACATGATTGTACTAGCAAAACCTGATCCAGTTGATATGGTACAAGCAATTGAGAAGGCAATAACCATCCTTCCCAAAATTGATCCGCATGCTATGCATCTTCGCGTGAGTGAATCTTTGTATTTTTTAGCGGTTATGACTTGTATGATGTGATGCTCAATTGTGTGTTTCTCTTGTATACTGCCAGATGAAAAAATTGTACAGTTGGCATGATGTTGCTGAAAGGACTGAGATTGTCTATGATCGTGCTTTGAGATGCTCGAATCAGAATCTTTTGGAAAGACTTTCACGGTAGGGGCCATATTTTTGCTTTCATTTTCTTGCTAAAATGCAAAAGTCTATGTCTCGGATCTTTAGTATTCTCTTATTTATTACCTGTGCGTACTCTTTCGGCAGAATGCCGTCACCCATTCTTA
>JABCMJ010047229.1:0-12253 GCA_014822125.1 Arbutus unedo | reverse complement strand
TAGGATTCGGATAGCTAAATGACTGGGACAAAGCCTTAATGCTAAGACATCTTTGGCAGTAAGTAAGAAAGTTGACCCCCTAGGGATAAAATGGATACACACCTATTTGATAAAAAGCCATTGTTTATGGTCCACGAGGATTCCATCGGATGCCTCGTGGACTATAAGAAAGATTTTGAATTTTAGAGATATAGCTCAAGGATTTATCAAATGTGTTGTGCGAAATAGCAAATCCATTTTCATGTGGTTAAATAACTGGCGTTTTTTTAGGCCTTGGCCAGATACATAAAAGGAAAGGCGTGTTCTATTATTTCTAATGGCACTTGGATTGCCTAGGAGTAAGGCTATTACCCAAGAGATAATAGGCCATACTCTTAGCATCTGCCTACCTAATGAGACCCAGTAAAATGGCACAGTTGTTGTTTTTGTTTTGTTTGGTTTATATAGCATTGCCTTATTTGGCTAAAAAATTGGAAAAAAAACAAAACTCTAGCTTATTCAGAAAGACTATCGACCACAAACTCTCTCGGCAGAAACTCGTCCCTTCTTACTGCCATCACCCTTCTCGTCTTTGCAGTACAAAAGGTGTAAAAACTGGTTTGTTGGTGGTTGTTTTAATCTCCAAAAATGGGTTCATGGTTATCCAAAATTTTTGGACATGGTCATCTCATTTCGAAAATTGGTTTTGGGAAGTAGTCTAAAAATGTGTTATTGTTTACTATGTTTTGAAAAATGGGTTATTGTTTTGTTTATTAGATTTCTAGAAAACCCTCTAGTTGTGCACCATGTTTTGTATATTAGATTTGATGATACCGAAAAATAGTTAAGACACTCCTGAATTCTGTTTCTGGCTCCTGCACACAAGTCCGGTGACTAGGGATGGTTGCCCAGTTGTGGACACTCCGACAATCAAATTAGAATATTGTGAGAGAAGATAATACGTATGTAGACACGAAATAGGAATGAATGTGTACCTTGCCTCATGGCTAGAAAAAAGTTTTTAGTACTTTTGGAAGGACAGTAATCTGAAGCGGTCTCGAAGCCATTAACAACGCCCATGTTCCTTTTTGGACAGATCACTCCTTGATCCCATGCGCAAGATCTTGAATGCTAAGCAATCGGAGGCGCAGTCCTTGGGATTACCCGAGCGGTAAAGGAGGGGGGGGGGGGTGGGCATGCCTCCTCGACCCAACATATGTTGCCTTGTCTAGAATAGGTTTTGGATAGAAACTAATTGATCAGGAACTCGTCGAGTAGGTTGATTAGCATACATATTTACATATCTTATAGCTCAATGGATTAGTTTTAGACTTGCATACGTGATTAATTCTAAGTTTTTTACTAATATTGCACGTAAAGTATGTTTCTTCTTGCTGCAAGAAAAATAGGTTAAAAAGATTTTCCTCGAAGTCTTTGTGACTCCCGGATGATCTATAAAGTTATCCTGAGGATGGAGCAAAGCGTTGACATGATTAAAGTTTGGGAAGATAGCAAGAGAGTATCCAAATAAGCCAAGGATTGTTTCTATCAAAAAGTTGACAACTTAAAAAAAAAACCTTCCGGATGAAGTCTTCAAAACATTTGGATGATGTGTCTGACCAAGGATAAACCAATAATCTAGAGAGCAAGAAGATTTGGATGATACTTACAAACATTCGAATGTTTGGAAGATATTATGCCAAGGTCAAGAAAATGGAAGAGGAAATCATCCGGATGATTGCCGCAAAACATCTGGATGTTCTACATTGACAAGCCAAAGCCAAAATTCTAGAATGTCAAAACATCTAGTTGTACCCTTCAAACATCCGAATGTTGATCAAGTATAGCAGACCAAGTTAGAAAACCAAAGGCAAGAAAGATTCGAATGTTTCTCAAAAACATCCAGATGTTTTCATTAGAAGAGCAACATCCTGGTGGAAAATCTGGATAAAGAAGAATTAGAGAAAGTCAAAGGAGGAAAATATCTGGATGTTTGTTTGGAAGACAGATTGAAGAATGAGAAAGATAGGGGAGGAAAACATCCAGATGTTTATTAGAAACATCTGAATATTTGGAAGACAGATTGAAGAATGAAGAAGGCAGAGAAGGAAAACATCTGGATATTTGTTAGTATCATCCGGATGTTCTATTCGTGAACCAACCACTATTGTTGACTTTTCAAAGGCGATTTTTGGACCTTTCAGCCACCTTTTTGGACCATTTTTCAAGGAAAATATCTCGACCACCGTGAGGGCCAATCAACTAAGGTTATTTCAAACAAATCAAGAGACAAATTATGTCATGAAGCTGCCTGTTCAGCAAAACTTAGAGACTAAGCAAGGATAGATCAAGGTATTTTTGCTTCAAGAGAAGGAAAAACTAGCTCTATAAATAGGACATTTGATGTATTGAGAGAGATACAATTTAGACACAATTCTGAGATATAGATTTAGAGAGGGATAGCTAGAAGTAGAAATAGAAAGTTAATCTTAGTTATGTTTTAATTATTCAAGTTTTGTACTTCAAAAGTTCTGTTCTATTTTGTAGTGGTATTGCGTTCTTACTTTCTAGTAAGCAAGTAGCAAGTTGATTTCATATTGTATTATATTTTCTAAGTGTATTTCTTCAATTCAAGTGAAAATTTCAAATCCAATTCTAGTTTTCAACCATGTTTTCCATGTATTCTCTTTTTCTTGCAATATTTATCTCAAGTATGCTAGGCTAAATTTAGAAGGCCTAGTCATGGGATGACCTTCATCATATGGCTTGAGCATGTATATCTTCTCAAATGATTTTCATAGCAGGTAGAAGGTGAGTGGAGTTTCAATCTCAGAAGCTGGAGTGGAGTGGTATAGCCTTGATTATTATGCTCGAAATTAATTCTGGTATATCCAATGCTTGTTTCCATGTCCTTCATACCTACATTTATTGTCTAGGGGACAAGATCTACCTCTTTACATATCTTGATCATGATTAGAGCTTCAAAGATTGATTTTTCAACCAATATCATAAAACTTTGATCATTGGTTGAGTAGTGAGAAGGAAATACCCTATGTTCAAGCTAGGGAAGAAGTAATCCCCATGACTATGCTTATTTTCTTTCGTTAACAAGTTTTGTACTTTAGATTTTAATCCTCAAATCCAGATAAAAAGGAATGGCATCCTAAGCTCTAAAGCTCAGTACGAAAGTATTACCAACTCATTAACCAACTTCCTTGTGGATCGATACCTGGACTTCACTGCTATACAATTCATAAGAAGAAGAGCAAACTTCAGATTTGTAAACTCTGACCGTGCCTAGCGCCGCAACGATGTACCAAGTTGGGACCGATCATAGGTCAGTCTGCCATGCCCGAATATGAGAATTTGTCCAGCCTATAGATTTCTACATTTGTCAATTGTCCTGAGTCCAAATCTGGCTCATCAGTTGTCCCCCATTCTCTTGGCAAAGAATGAGCCGAGACGAGGGGAATAACTTTTGAGCCCAATAAGTGGCGTTGCAGCTAACATTTAATGTGCGTCCTTTTGCTTCCCCAAATGTACCACCCCGGTTTCCGACAACATTATTAAAAATCCTTTTAAAATTATCATTTATTGGATATAACAAACCTTTTAAAAGAAATACCAAAAATAGTCTTATTTATTGAACATAAATTGTAGAGGTGTTACATTTTGAAATGAAAGAAATACTCTTGCGAGTTACATAAAGACAAACTTATAAAATTCAGAGCTTCAATAAATACGACCACCAAGTCTTGTTGACTCATCAATCTCATAACCTAACTCTTCCTGCTTGGGTGGCATCTCCAACTACTCTTCTACATCTGCCATGAAATGTCAGGGGCAGAGAAATTGCTTCATGAGTTGTGACACTTAGTAGAAAATACTATCAGAAAAACAAACCCAAATATATGCATAACGGATTAAATACAACAGAGTAAATAAACAAGTGAAAATAGCTCATAGGTTTATTATGAATCGACATTTAATATTTATAGAATCCTTCCTCGGGAAAAAACAACAAACCAAAACCTAATCTTCGAAAACCAGAGTAAGAATTCGGGGGCAGTTCAATGTTCAAGACCATCCAGCACTCTGAGTACAACTCAACGAATCAAGACCGTCTAGTATTATGACGAGTACAGTTTAACGTTTCAAGACCCTCCAGTACCTTGAGTACGTGTCAACGAATATGAACCATTCAACACCCCGATCAAGTACAGTTAAATACGTCAAGATTGTCCAGCACCATGACAGGTACAGTTCAACGCATCCAGACCAAGTAGCACTTCGATCGATACCCATACAAAATTTACCGACACCATAGTCAAACCCGAGGTAATTTGAACTATTTTATTATTCTATATTCCACTTACCGTTATCCTTAACATTCATTTCACGATCATTTACAGTAATTTGGGCAGCATAATGACTGTTAATTAGACAACTACCATAGTCTAGATACTCAACAACAATACAAAATAATAACCCAACGACATAACGACACTACTTAACATAATAATGGCATAAATGATTTGACAAAATAAGGTCAACAAAGGCATTCCTGCTTGCACAAAATTCCATGAAATTTCGTGAAAATAATAAATGGTACAACATGTAGGCATGTGCGAAGTGTAAGTGTAGGGTTTGGTTTCATGTTCACAATTAATAAAGATGTAATTGTCACTTGATAACCATAAGACTCCATTCATTAGTGCAACACAAGTCGATAACGAAAGGCACTAGAAATGTAAAGAAAGTAATAAAATGCTAAAAAAACACAATAAGAAATACAAACTTTGCTTCAATAGTTGTCATCTTATCATCGGTAGGTTAATGGTTAAGCATTTCAAACTATCTCAACTTTTTTTTTTGTATATTTTTTTATTATTCCACTATTCGGTGGAATGGCTTTAAGAGGATGAAATGCTAGTAAAAATGGATGATTTATTATAGCTTCCACTCATGTCTCATGTTTATGCAATTATCCTTAATATGAAATGAGGTTTGGAGATCAAAATGCAAGAAGAATGATTTGTGACTTATTTGCGGCGTAATAGCCTAGGCATCACCTAGAATGTGCATAAAATGGAGAACACCAACGACCCGCGAGGGAGTTGCAACCATTGCCAATAGCAGAGTGAAAATGGGAGAACGTGACGATGGATTATGTTATCAGTTTGCTGAGATCGCTGAAAGGGCATGATGCGATATAGGTAGTAGTGGACTGTTTGACCAAGATCGCTCATTTTCTACCGATCTAGGTTACAAATTCTATTGAGAAGCTCAGTCGATTGTATATCCGAGAGATTATTCGATCGCATGAGATTCCTATTTCTATTGTGTCCGATCAAGATCTGACGTTTACTGCACAGTTTTGGCAAAGATTGTAAGCGTATGGCATGAATTTATTGTTTAGTACTGTGTATCATCCTCAGATCGATGGACAATCCGATCGTATGATTCAGATTCTAGAGGATATGCTTCGGGCACTCGTTTTAGATTTACGAGGTAGGTGGGAGGATCATTTGTCGCTCGTTGAGTTTGCATATAATAATAGTTATTAGTTGAGCATTGAGATGACACCGTTTGAGACTTTGTACAGTAGGCCGTGTAAATCACCAGTATGTTGGACCGAGTTGAGTGAGGCAACATTCGTCGAGCCAGGTTTGATTGGAAAAACTACCGAGGGCATGAAGTTGATTCGTAAGTAACTTTTGACCTCACAAAAGAAGACTACCAAGCAAGTGAAGGTGATCTGCCAACGATTACTTACCGCTCAAAGCCAATAGAAAAGCTATGTCAATCGACGTCGTCGTCCGTTATCGTTTGAGGTGGGAGATCATATATTTTTTAAAGTATCGTCATAGCGGGGTTTGTCACGTTTTGGGTGGAACGGGAAGCTTTCTCCGAGGTATCTTGGGCCATTTGATATCATTGAGAGGATGAGGGAAGTTGCTTATCGTTTGGTCTTACCTCCAAAGTTGTCGGGTGTGCACAATATTTTCCATGTATCGATGTTGAGGAAGTACGAACCGGATCCTTCTCATATCTTGGAGTGGTCCGAACTAGAGCTTAAGGCCAATGCGTCCTATGGAGAGGAACCGATATGTATTCTAGATTTTCGAGAGCAAGTGTTGAGAGGTGAGACAATACCATTAGTTTGTGTGCTATGAAGCAATCAAGGTAAGGAGGAATTGACTTGGGAACGAGAGGAAGAGGTTTGGGAGAAATATCCGCATTTGTTTATGCCTTGATCATGGTACGTTTGTTATTAGATTGATGGTTTTGGGGCGTGTTTTGCCCCCATGTTATATGCTTATCGGGTGTTATTGAGATATGAGTTATGTTTCTACTTGTGTTATGTTCGTTAAACTTTCGGATTATAGAACATTTTGTGTTTATTGACATTGTTGGATTATGCCTACATAGATATCGATTATTGGTTTCGAGGATTTGATTAGGCCTTTATTGTCATTGACTCATTGAGCATAGCGTATGCATGAGTCGTGTATATGTGTTTGGTTGATTTCTTGTGTTGTTTCGTAATGATAGTTGGTGTCCGTTGAACCTTGTGTTAGGGATCGATTCTTGAGACCCAATGATGAATGAGTGGTATAGGCATTATGGAACCTGATCCTGGGCCCTCTGTTTTAGATGTTGGTGAGAAAAAAGATGTAGTTGACAAAAGTGGTTCTGTTGTAATAGACCTGCATGAATTTTTTGATGTTCTAAGAAATATAATAATGAGTATAAAAAAGAGTGAAGATTCCGAAGATGTAATAGTAGATAATAAGAGAAATGTAGTAAGCAAATGAGAGATTCGTAGAAATGTAACTCTAATAAAAATTTTCATTAATGAATTCAAAGATTACATTTTCTCAACTCATTCCTTGAAAGTTGGGTCTTCGTTAATTGCATTAAAGTAACTCATATCTCTATTACAGAGCACGTGTGAGACCTCGACCCATAATTAGGTTGTTAGGGCGTTAACGGGGTTTAAATTGGTAATTAAACGCTAATTCGATGATAATTCGGGTTTAATTGGAAATTAGAATGTGGTCCCTAGACTCATTCTTTTTGTTCCTATTCGAAACCCTGGAGTTGAATTGGACGATCTATGTGCAAGGTGTGAATTTACGGGATGTTTTAATGAATGGAGGTAGACCGAGAAGCACCTAATAGTTTTTTTTTTAAAACGTCAAACATATACGAGTCTAGATATTTAGCATGCATCTTATTGTTTAACGCTTGACACACAGTAACTTAGGGACACCATATGTTTAAGGCTTTGGCCTACTTAAACCCATGAAGCTCCTCAATTTTATTCCGTACGCCAGAATTTTGAGAGCTAGAGAGAGAGGAGTTGCTTCTTCAACCTTCAGCTGCTTCTCCAACATGTTCTTCAACTTTCAGTTGCTTCTTCAACTACAGTGAGTTCCTTAATCGTCTAAATTAGGATTTCTTTGTCAACTTTTTGATTTTAAGACTAAGGTAGACCTAGTTTGATCATATTTGTAAGATATCAATAAGTATTTGAGGTTAGAGAAAGAAATCAAAAGAAACCATGGCCCGGAACCCATTCTGTGACACATCTAGCCATGGATCCGATCACGGATCTGGATTTTTGAATTCCAAGCCGGATTGGCTACCGAATTGGATAGTTTTGACCCGAACTTTGAGTTAAGCTCCAGAATGCTACAGATCTCGGATTGACTTCAAATTTGGTATTACTATACCTTGATATGTTATCTTTCATCTCTAGTTGGAACCAACTCAATTGGACATCTAGAACTCCTTTAATTGAGATTTCCGTACGATATATCTAATCTGGAATAGTTTTGTTCCATTGCATTGTTACTCCACCTAAAGACCAAATTGGATTTTGTTTTCTTCTTACAATGTGTTTCCAACATCCTAAACTTGTATCCTGTCAAATTTGGTGAACTATAGACTCTATTACATGAGGTGCTTGAGCTATTTTTTGTCGGTGTAAATTCCAACAAATTTGTCAGGTTTTGCACTTAAGTTATTTCGAACCCCGGAACCCCCATTTTGACTTCATAACCACCCGAACCTTCGTACATTCACATTCGAACATTACTAGACCTAGTGTGATCCGTTCATTTCAGGCTTTAGTAGGTTGGGGTAGGTGATGTCAATGTTAACGTATCGGGTCTAGGATGACCTTGTCATTAGAAATTGGAATTCAGGATAATTATTAAACCATTGCATTTCTTATTATAGGAATCAATTGTGACATCGAAGTCAATGAAGATCATCAAATTACGTGAGGTGAGTCCAGATATGCTTATCTTACTTGCATACTTTTGACTGCGAGTTCAAACATGCATGATTATGTTTGATATGAAAACCTGTTTACATTCAAGGCATGTTTAAACACGTTGAATGATAGGATATTTTATCTATCATAAAGCCATGTTATAATTTATGAATTTTGAACACAAAGACAAACATAAATGACATCTCATAACACCGTGGATCACTGACCGCTGGGGGTGAGAAAAGCAGTGATTTATAATAAGGAAGGGTCCCACAGCCAGGTGGCATCGGGTGACGTCATGCCTATCATTGAGATTACATTGAGGGTCGCTCCCCATTAGCTTTGGAATATACCGTTGTTTATATTCTGAATGTCAAAGCATGAATTGTTATTGGACCGTTTAAACTGCATAACCTATGGGTTACAAAAAACTGAGATTATACCTTGTTATGTCCTCATACAACCTATGGACCGATTCCTGAACACTGATGACATGCTGTTTAAAATACAATAAATGAGATTAGAACATGACAAACCTGTAAGGTCTGCACATCTAGATTACACTAGCTTTATGCTAATGAATGTTGCATTGCAACATGCTAGGTCACGAGCAGGATCCTAATAGATGTTAAAGACAGACAGAGATGGCTACACTTTTGGGGTTACATTTGTAGATATGTACGTGTACATAGGACTTGTGTTCAATAGGCCACAAGTGGCCATTTTTGAAGATGTAATATAAACTACATTTGTACTTTAATCTTGAATGACAGGTTATGCACGTCCTTGTGAAATATTTCGTTAATTAATTGCATGTTTCCGCTACTCTGATTAAGTCTTATGATTTAACATAGAAGACAGATAGAATTCCATAAACTTTTATCTACGTAGAGGCCTTAGTGAGTTGGACTCACTGGCCGGTCACTAATCTACCCCATTTTGGAATGGGTTGTGACAGCATGATCGATGGAATCTCTCCCTTGTCTCTTGTTTTTTTGTGATATTTTTTATTGTAAATGTAGTTTAATTGTCCACCCAGTAATTCTTTCTTGCATGGAGAAACTTGAATGGTATGTCGTCATTGACGTTATATAACGCGTGGTTGTCGTAGTCGCTAAAGTCCACTCCGCTGCAATAGTAATTATGTCTTATCAAGCTTTTTGCCCACTGTGTTTTCCCTGTCCTGCTTGGGCCTTCTATGATTATACTTGTGGCCCTTGCTGGTCGTTGTTCTGGTTCTTGTAAGATAAATCAATTTCAGTTGGTTGCCCATTAGGAATTAAATGTAGAATTCGATTTTGTATGTGCTGGGTTGTTTCCTAGTATAGCCAGTGAAGTGTGTCTATGTCGTCGTTGTTGTTGAAGTGTAATTGAATTAAATTTTTACTCACACATAAAGTATTTTTTCAGCCCACTGCTTGATTGGCTGGGGGATGTTTGAAGATGTTGTCCATTGCGAGATGTAAGTCTAAATAGGTTTTGTCCAGGTTTAGTCTGCGGCGAACATTATATTACGTAATTGGGTTCCCCAGTAAAAAGGTTGTTCATGTTTTATTCGTGCCAGAAATTCCTCTTTGCTGGAGCATTTAATTATGATAGAACCCCAATGGCTGTCTCTTGATTTCTTGGGGCTCTTTCTTGAAGTTTTGAACATTGCTCTTTTCTCGAATTGTCCTCCTTTAGCAATGTAATCAATGACGTGGGCGTCCAATCGAGGAGCCTGCACATTTGGATGATAATTTGTTTCTCCATTTATGGATCCTTAAGATCCCATTTTCATGGATCTTTTATGTTGAACCGTTTAGAACGCTAGATGAGGACATGTATGTGAGGTTTACCATCCTTGTGTTGTTTAGCTGTGACCCTGCAGTAAGTGGGTTTGTAAGTGATGAAAATATTCCAAAGTATATCTAATACGAATTAGGCAATGAAAGGGCAGTGAGGGTATATTAGGAATTAGGATTTTCCTTTAATTCTAAAGTTGTTTGGTGTTTTGGCCATTTTTCGTGGACCAGTAGTGTTTTTTCACTGAATGGGCTCAAGTTAGGGTATTCGAAATCTCTACACTATACACGTTTTGCTCAGTCCCTCAGTCCCTATTATATAATCCGAATGAACCACAGGAATCATGACACGTGTCTAGGGGCAAAATCTTTTAATATTACAATTTGCCCCCAGCATAATGAGAATATTCGCTGCCCCTCCATTACGTGGACCCACCTAATGATAATATTCACTAGCACGCACTCAGCTTGGGGTAGTGAGTAAAATACGGTAAAGTAGAAAAAGTAAAAAAGCGAGAAATTTAAAATCGATTTCAAAATTTGAAAAAAGAATCTTGGGGGCCACGGTTTAGGAATGTGTTGTATATATGGGTACGTTAAAACGGTTTTGTGGTTAGGGGAATATGCTTTTGCAGTGTGACAGCTGTTGTGGAGATTTTGTGTTCTGGTATCTCGTGTCAGCCCTTCTTTTTTGCCTTTCATTATTTTTGATATCATTAGCACACAATGTTCTACTGTCTCGAAGATTATCCTTAGAGTTACGGTCAGTTTACTCAAATGTGTGTGGACTGTTATTTGACATGGCAAATAGGACTGTGGCAAGAGAGCAAGCAGACAGCGCCAGTGAAGTTTGTTCCAGCTTGTGAGGAAGAGAAAGAGTTAATCTCAAAGGTAAGGTGTCTCAATAGACGGGTTAGTAGAGGTAATAGAATTTCTAGACATTGTAGAGTTAAAGAAGTAGAGTTGTTTATAAAAAAATAGAAGGAGTAGGAAGCAGCTAATTCTGCACACCTCTAGCTTACCACCGAACTCGGACCCCTGCGGTAAGCAGGTACAGGCGTAGTTACCGCAGTCGTGGTCAAATTCACACCTGTACTTATCGCCGGTATGTCTAACATATTCCAAGATATATTAAGAGGAACAAGAAGGGTGCACGTAGACTACAATTATTTGATGAAGAATTGAGGGATGTTAATATTAGTAATAAAGGTTCGTCTCGGTTGCTTAATGGTACTAATTTGGGAAAAAAAAGGTTAAATCGTCAATCTGAAATTGAGGGAGGTCTCATTCATTGTATCATCTGGCATATCACTAGTAGAATACTTTAAATGCACATCGATTATACAAAAAAAGAATGAAATCCTACAAGGCAGAACTAGGGTTTATACCTTCGAGATCTTTCTAGTTTGATCTCAACAATTTTCACAATTTGATCCAATAGAAGTATGAGCACGACTGTAATAATCTTGCTCGACTTATCTCGCGATCTTCTACTATAATCCTATTGCACCTTGATCACGAACTGAGTGTAGGCTCAAAAACATGATCTCCTTACCTTCACAGAACCTCTCTCAACATTTCGAGTATTAAGTTGTGTCTGACCTAGAAGACATAACAGTGTATATATAGGCAATGATAGGGACCCTAAGGAGAAGTATGGGTTGGGTTTCCTGTATAATTCGGAATCCTAATCCAACCCGGCTTAATTTCGAATTATATAAATTACAATTCATACCACTATAGTATTATAATTGTATTCATTTCCCATATCTCAAAATTATATTTCGAGTTTCATGTTATTAAAGGCTATATATCTCCACAAGGTAAGATTACAGATACTCATTGATTACAATAAATTACTGATAATTTATTTAATCAACGTCTATAAAATTCCTTGAGACCTTCCACTTAACTTATTCGTTATATCGGATACTAATATCCACCTGAAGGGTTTCACATAATCGAAACTTATAAGTTTTCTCAAGAGGATATCATCAATCTTTTTTTAATAATTAATAGTTATCATATACTTAATATTGTGATCCAACTCATCGAGACTATTGGCCCACACGGTCTCACACTGTAATAAATCAAAGTTACTAACATTAAATGTACATATTCATTAATTATTTTTGTGTTAAGAGTATAAGCATTCATAATAACCATAAGCTGCGAATTGTATTATATTGTTAGTATAAATACAATT
>JABCMJ010047219.1:0-15411 GCA_014822125.1 Arbutus unedo | reverse complement strand
GAGGTCCTTATTTCTCCCTTTTAATGCCGTTTACAGCATTTTCTACTCTCTTGTCAGGTGCCCTAGATGTCCTTATTACTTGGTTTCAGTCTCAAAATTTTGCAGGTCCAAAATAGCGTCCAGCCATCCACACCTGCAATGATTCTAGAGCCCAGATAATTTTGTTTCAGGTTGAAGTACAAGTTCTGGCTCCGGGATGAAATCGCCAAATTTTGGAACTCTTATGTCAGCCTCGTTATATAGTTGGGTAATCTTGACAAAAAAGAAAAATATATTGTGAATATGACAGACAAAATTCAACATTTTGACTTTCACATCAGCCCTCTTTATAACTGAGGCATTTTGACAAGTAAGTGTGTATATATATATAGCTGTACATGTTATCATGTATAAACTTGGCTAGAAATACAAAGTTCTTGTGTTTTCTTACAAGTATTAGTGAGTGCCAGATGCTTGTTGGGTTGCGGGTTCTTTCTTTGGCGGGTCTAACATGAAGAGATTTTCGGTAAATATTTTCTTGCATTTTTAAAATTTTCTTATTTAGCATTGAGGTCCTTAGTATCTGAACATGCTTAGGACATTAGCATTAGCATTCATGACAAGGTGGAATGTGAAAGACATGACAATTTAAGTAAATTCATGTAGTATACCCTACACGGTAATTTGTGGACACTCGGGTTGGCAATGGTGATTCACATCTGAAGAAATATAAGACGCATTGTGTTTTTCGTAGAATATACTTTTTTACAGTGATATTTGTATACTTTTGAGGGATTTTTGGGGCAATTTGACTTGTGGAAGCCTGGCAAGGCAGTCTTTGTCTATTAGGAATTTAGGATCTCGGGGTCAGGTTGAAGAAGTAGCAATAGTCGAACTTAAAGTGAAAGGAGAACCCCAAGTGGATTCGAGTATTAGGCGAATTTTCACATGCACTTCATGTGGCTTCTTAATTTAAGAAAGATTGAAACCTTTAGACAAGCTTGAAAGCAGCAAAATGAGTTTTTTTATGCTCAGACATTAATTCTTGGTTGAGATATAGCCATCCATGGATGGGATCAGACCCTTCATTCTCATAGGGAAATTCTTGGTAAGGTAAGGTAAAACTCTTGGTGAACTTTGTATCAATTTGAATTTTGGAAACGTTAAATAAAAATAAATTTAAAATGGCCAAAATGATTCACCATAGGGGAAGAAGGAGATATGACTGCCCAATATCTTTTGCATCAAATTTCTAACGTGGGTTTTGAGAGAGATGTGTGAGTAAATGATGGTGAGAAAAAAATGATTGTATATAGATGTGTCTCCAAACATAAAGGTTGAGATGGGTTGGGACAAGTCGATTTATGATGAGTTTAAATGGACTTAGTCTTATCCAACGTGAATTGGGTTGGCTCAATAGAAAAAGGTAGATTGGACTAGTCTCCATACATACACAAATTATGCCAAATCCAAATAATTGATGCAAAAATTCTCATTTTCAATCAATAAAAATATTTTTTTATCAATTTATGCATTATTTAATTAAATTTCTTAAATAAATAAAAATTTGCATTAATGTATTTTTATTCATCTCAATAATGCATTTGCCCATCTTGACCTTGTTTTTTGGAGAGACGTGAAGACCCAGTTACTTTTTCTCATCATCATTTATTCACATGTCTCTCTCTCAAAAACCACGTTAGAAATTTGATGCAGAACATATTGGGCAGTCATACCTCTTTCTTCCCCTATGGTGAATCATCCATCAAAATCGCAGACTACTTTTTTACTTTAGTAGAAGATTTACCATCTTGTTCTTGTGCAATTAATGGGAGAAATATGCCACATACACTCATGTTTGGAACAGAAAAAAAAAATCACCTTAATACTAAACTAACAAGATTTTTGGTTGTAGATACTTATACAGATAGCGTAGTCAAATAAAAAAACCACAATCCTATTTTTTTCTTAGGGGGTGGGGTGTGGGGTGTGAAGAAAGAGATAATTGTGAATAGCAAAATCCTAGGGCAAAGTTGTTGTAACTGTGTTTTATTTGGGATTTGTCATCAAAGTGATTCTGAAAAAAGCTCCAAATAGTTGAAATTGGACCATTCAAGTGGACTGCAGAGGAGTTCGAATACATCTGTGTTTTAGATTTTTTGTTTTTTATGCAAAACGATTTTGGTTTGAGTAAACATAAATGAATTAAGGACTTGATAACATGTCGCTTTAGTTTTTAGTGTGTTAAATAGTCAATGTGTTTTAAATAAAAATAAGGCAGGGGAGCCACATTTAAGAAATGTGTGTTAAATAACTCGGCGATTGCATGAAGTATTATTTTGGGTGTGTTAGACATGAAAAAAGTGCATTAAACTATTAAAAGATATTTTTATCATTTATCTTGAATTTAATGTGTTATTTTGAAAATAATATATATGTATACATATAATTTTATATATACTTATATATTCATATAATTTAATGTGTGTATGTGTGTGTATACACACACTATATACATATTTATTTATACTTATATATAATAAGAGTGTGAGTGTATATATACACTTATAAGTATACACGTATATGTACACACATATACACATACATATTTACAAGATATGTATATAATTATTATAAGTAAGAGGCAGGATGGGCATTTTGGTCATTTGTTAAGGCATTATACGTTGTCTTAGTTAGTCTTGGAACTAAATCCCAATCAACGAGTTAGCGTGAAGCCAGTCTTACCTAAGGCATTGCTTTGTTAACACATCGAATTAGGCATCCAATTGGGCCCTAAAGGTTGTAATTAATATCAACTTGGAAGATTGTTGTTTCAGTTAATAATTTTAAAAGATTAAGGCCTAATTTGTTAACAATGTAAAAATCTAGGGGTTAGTTTTGTTATTTATCCAAACAACTGTAAAAAGAAAAGAACTTCGTTAAAGGAAGAAAAAGAGAAAAAGCCCACATCCCCTGATCCTTTTTGATGAACTAATTCGGGTCAAATCGTTAGGGTTTCTGTTCCCATTCGACCCCATCATCTTCTTCAGTCTGTCTCTTCTCCAAAGCAATTTCGTCTTTCGCATATTTTCGGTAAGGAACGCATCATCTTACACTATATACGTGCTCCGTTTTAGCCATGTATTTATTAGTACGGCATATATTCTTCGTCTGTTTGTCGGTGATTCTTAGCTTGATTATTAGGGTGAGAAAGTGTAGGAAGGAGAAACGATTGTTGTAGCTTCGAATCTGAATTTATCTTAGTAGTTTGTGTATGTGACATTGAAGCGGTATTCATATTATTGTATGTATCGATACTTGTTTCGATAATTTGAGGGCTTATGCAAACAATGCAGGTAAAATGGAAAACCCGGCTGCAATGGAAACCCCAGCTGCCACGGAAAACCCAGCTGCGGATCAGCTTCCTGAAGCACATTCATTGCCCGATGGGTTTGTGGATAGCTCACAGGAACTGTTGGCCCCTTCAACACCAACAGTCGAACAAGAGAAGCCAGTGATTGATTATAAGGAGGAGAAATTAGTAGAATCGGATTCCAGACCCGAATTAGTAGTCAATGAGCTTCAGTCAAGTGAGGGAAAAACCCAAAAAAGTGAGAGTTCTAGAACTTTTCCTGTCTCAGTATCTGAGAATGATGGAGGTGATGATGCACCAACACCTGAGCAAGAAAATCAACTGAGTGACTACAAGGAGGAGAGATTAGTAGAAATAGATTCCAGACCTGAATTACTGGTGACTGAGCTTCAGTCAAGTGAGGGAAAAGCTGAAAAGAGTGAGAATTCTCGAACCTTTCCAGTCACATTATCTGAAAATGATGACGTGTATGATGGGTCGCGGGGATTGGAACTGCTCGGGAAAGGCAGTTCTGAGCAGAGTGAATGTAAATTGGTTATGCCTGAATCAGCGAAGCCTGTTTCTGGAGATCAAGAGAAATGTCACTCAAATAAAGGTTAGCATCTGTACCTTTACTACCTTGGTTTCCTTGTTTTAATTTTTTTTAGCTGAATATTTTGGGAACTAGTTGTTGCCTGAACCCTGTTGTTTCAATGTAGGAGGAATAATTTTTGCTTTAGTTTCAGCTAATGAGCTCAACAAACTGTACCATGGATTGTGGCATAACTAGATTGTTTCTTCTTCTCTCTATTCTTTTTGTTAATTCTCTACGTGTCAGTATGCTGAATGACAAAAAGTTCTAGTAAAACAATCGGCGCAATATACCTTGGCAGTTTTATGATCCGTCATCTTGTATAGTCAATTAGTTTTGGATTTATTCTGCTGTCCTTATTGTGTTGTTCTACGTCACGCGTTCCTCGTTTCTGCCCCTGTTAACCTTCAATTTGTTTTTTGCTTTGTTCACGGAAGGAAATTTCTCCTCTTCTGCTAAATTGATTGAAACTATGGAAGTCTGCTTTGTTTTATGTTTTTTTCAACCAGTAAAGATAACTCTTCATGCAAAGAGTGCCAACCAAGATGTGGCACAGAATGTGCTTTGATGTATTTCAGATTCTCTTTTCTTCGAGACTTCCATCATGGAGGAACAACATGAACTATAGTAGGCATTAAAAAAAATCTAAGATAAGAAAAGGACCGAGCAATGGAAATTAGACTATGGCAGGAAGAAAGTTAGAAGGGTGTTACATGGCATTTGTCGAGAACTAGAGCTTCATCTTCCGCATATAGCAATTTTAGGTAGGAGTTGGAATATTTTAGCAAAAAGTTAAATTACATCTTTTATATAAATGTATTGTATGTTGCAAAATCTTTGTTCTACCTTTTCAGTATTTTCCGTCTACATGTTCTATGTCCGTGCCTATTTTACGAAGCAAACACTGTACAAGAATTTATTTACCGCAATTAGCACACATACACATAGGATGCAGGCAGATGATGCTACTTATGTTTAGGGTTATATAGGAAATGGCATAATGTCAAATATTAGTTGTTATCAATCACGAGATGTTCCTTTGATGTTACATGGACCCTTCTAAATGTGCAAGTACAAGGGCAGGACACTTTACACTTGGATGAGTATGTGGCATCTGTGTTCTATATGTTTGGTTTGGACATCCACCCAGCAAGCATATTTTCTAGTCTGACCTTTTCATGAATTATGCACAGAACTCCTTTAGTATGCATCCGATGCTTAGACATATGTCCTTGCCCGACATCCATTTGTGAGTCCAACTAATTGATGTTAGTGCACGGATTGATACTCTAATTTTCCCGTTTTCATCCGTTAATCACATCTATGTGCTTGACAAGTCCGGTGCAGGAATTGGTGAATCTTGACATGAGTTTGTTTGTTCTTTTTTCTTCTTTTGCAGCAATTGAAGGAGGCCTAGAGACACAAGCAGCGCACATGAAGGAGATATCTTCAACTGACAGTGCTGAAAACAACAAAAAAACAGTTAGTAATATCATAAAATCCTAATTCTTATAGATATGTGTGTGCGCGAGCGCGCTGTTTAAGTCTCCTTTTTCTTTCTTTTTTTCCCACTCTTTATACTTTATTTCCTGCCTATATGATGCTGTCTATTCAATTTCAAGTCAAAGAATGTGGATATTGAGTTTGATTCTGGTTAAATATATCAATTTATGGTTATTATTATTTGTCTGTATGTTTTTTAATGTTCGAAGTAATGAGTCTCATTTAGCTCCAATAATTTTTCCTTGTTCACATATTTAGCTGTAGGTTTCTAAAAGACCTAGTTGTACTTCCTTCTGGTGTGCAAAGGGCGTGCCCCTTTAGGTGTTTACTTGAGTAAATTTTAACTAGTGAAAAAAACCTGTCAGTGACTTACTTCCTCCAGGTAAATCTCCCTTTTATTTATGTACGTGGCAAATTTTGTTAAAGACATTTTGTGAAGGAAAAACAAATTTACTGGTACATATATAGCTAGTTTAGCTGCACATTGTTCGAAATAGGAATACTGTTTGAGCCACTAAGGAAAGAATAGATGAAAAGTTTCATCTGAGTAGATAGTTGCAGCTCATGATGATTGCTGTTCTGAGCTATATACCTGCAGAAGTTCGAATATATCACAGTAACCGATTATCTAGTGAAGCTATAAAGAGATGTACGCCTTCTTGTTCCAGTAACTGTTATGCCGTACTTTCCAATTAGATCCGTCAAAGTTGCATGCATGCACCAATTTTATCATCTCAACGCAGAAAAATGTTTGGCTGCATTTTTTTTCCTGATGGAAGCAGGTTGTAATTGAAAGACCTGCGAGTTGGAGATAGCATTTGGATATTTCACACCGGACATCATTTGTGCAGATTAAGATTTTGGTTTTTCTAAAGCATCATTGGTAAACGTGTCTCACGGAAGTTGATTGATCAAGATTAATTTTTTTTCTGCCACCATTTATTTTATACAATAAATGTGGCGAAATGTAAAAATAAAAAATAAAAAATAAAAAAATAAAAAAAAAATAATAATAATAAAATAAACACCCCCGGGTCAGCGGCGGTGGCATATCAGGATGAATCTGTTGACTCTATCATGACTTAGAGATTTTGGATGTACGTCGTTATTCTATGCTGTTTAGTGCTGACTCCTCGTGTAACCACCAAGATATGTTTCATGATGCTTGTTTGATGATTGGACAATATTTCTTTGTCAGGAAACCTCTGAAGTGAAACGGAAGAATACAAAGCGTGCCTTTAAATCTGAAAAGGAATTTCTAGAGTTCACCTTGAAATATCAACAAGTTCTCTCAGAAAGAGATTCAGGTTGCTTATTTGTCAAGAATTTCGAAAGGCTACTATCCTCTTGTTCAATGGTTAATGCATATGCTGTAAGAAGCATGAAAGCAACTTTATAAGTGTGAGGCTTAACTCGCGTTTGTCATTCATTTTTACTGATGATTTATGTGGAAGAGATCCCTGTATGGTGTTCACACTGACATACTAGAGAGGTTAAACAGTACATCTCTTCGGATGCCGTCATGCAGCTCACCATCGTAATAATGTCCAATATTGTTACTAGATTGTTTCTTTTCTGAAGCAAGACTCCTTGATATATCAATAAAATTCTTCCATCGAAACCACAGTCATGGGAAATTTACACCAATCCTCCTTGAAGGTCGTGATAACATTTCCAATGATGAAGTATAAGGGCCTCTATTTGTGCAAAATAGTATGAAGGTCGTGTATTTTCCTCTGCAATGGGTAGCTAAACCTCTTGCTATATTATGGCATTGCCATATCTTTTTCCTGTTTTGGCTCAAGGTTTAGGTACAGGCAAAATTTGGCAACCTCTTTTTCTCTAGATCTCACATAGTGGGTCCTACATGTAGCATTTCCTTTAGACTTCTATGAGAAAACTTGAATAAATAGCATTTGCACCTTTGGAGCGACGTTGCTGAACTATAGCATTTTATCTATTCACTCGTGCATAGAATTCATTCCAGTATTTTCGTACCACAGATGGATAGTTTTCAATAGATGAGCACTGTACCTGATATGTACAGATGATATATTGGGTAGGGATAGGACTGTCCCTTGAGATTACTGAAACACGTTGAACCTTCTTTGCATCCCTCTTAGAGTCTGTCATAAGAGGACACACAAGTTTGGCCAGGTTCAATGACTGACTGGTGTTCACTGGAGAAACTTTTCCCTTTTGTTCAATTAACCGGTTAAATCCTAAATAGTCATTTGGAAAGTAAAAGTTTCTTTGTTGCACTGCTAGATAATGAAATATTTAAGTTGTGTGAAATTTCTTCAGAGGTTCATAATTCAGAACTTCTGTAAAACGTGGGATTGTCTGGAAAACAAACTTGTGTTTCTTGAGAACTTTAGCAGATTTGATCGGTAGACACTTCTACTTAACTGAAAATTGGAAACAACTAAGAGAAATTATGCACAATGTTCAATGGAATGCCTCTTCAGTTTATCTTGACCACCCAGAAGCTAAATTGATTCTTTTCTGATAATATGTTTGTACTTCTATTTACTATATCATTCTAATGTATGAACTACCCTTTTTGTAGCCATCACTGTTCGAGATAAACTTGAGTCGTTGTGCCGGGAATTACAACGTCAGAACAAAATGCTAATGGTATACCTTCCTTTCAGCTCCATCTGTTTCAGGTGATCATGTATTACTGGTAGTTTCATTTATCAGTTTCTTCCCTCCTGCAGATGATCAGGTTATGTTAGCTCTTTTTCGGATAACATGTAATACACTTTCAGAGTTGTGACAACCTCCACCAACTCAAAAATTTAAGAACAAAATTCTTTGAAAAAGAAATTATTCAACTTATTCAACATTTGCTTGAAAGCTATAATTTATTTGCAATTTGATCCAGATCACAATTACCTTGTTTAATACGTTTTAACTTTTTGTACCCTAGATTGTAGTTTACAAACTCAAATGTATTAAATATTTGTGATTTGTTTTCAGAGTCTTAGTTTTAAAATCATAGGTGTGAAGCTTATTATCTTTGAGTCAGATATCACAATTTTCTTTTCTTGCATGTTATTTGGCAGGATGAATGCAAACGAGTATCAACAGAGGGGCAAAACTTGAGATTAGATCTATCAAATAAATTCCATGATGCAATTAAGGTGTCTGAGACTCTCCTTGTCATTTGATTACCTGCATCTTTCTTGCAATGGCATGGTAGATTGCATTCTGTTTACTAGAGGAAACCCTCAGATGGGCCGTAGTGTACCCAGCCGAAAGCAGGATATGGGTGTGACATTTGTTTTGGTTCAAGAGTGGTATTTGGTTGTTTTAGACATTAGGATGATCTTTTTTAATTTTTCTCCTAGTTTGTGTATTGATCTTTATAGCTGAACTTTCGGAATAAATTATAATGAGCATTTTTTCCTCTCTTTTCTACAAGGGGTTGCCGGATCTACATTTGTACCTCATTTCACATTTTTCTGAATAACTTCTCCCTTCTTTTTCCACCTTCTTCTGTCTTCTTCTCTTTCTTTTTTTTTTTTTAGTGTTACTGATTGGGGGTAAGATTTGTTTTTGTTGCCCATGGAAGCTCCTCATTATAATTTAGAATTCTCCTTTCTTCTCCAGCTGCTCTGGAACACCTTTTTTGAATAAAAAATTGTTTGATAGTTTGGAAAGCCAAAAGAACATACCTTTTTCAATTTCAAATCTCAGCGGGATGCATACATCGATTGGTAACATGGTTTAGTCTAGGTTCTTACCCTCAAACCTCTAGAAGCTATCTCTTACTTAAGAATGCCTTTGTTTGAAGCTTGTAACTTGTTGAGTATGATGGTCTTTGGGGGCATTATTCATACTTGTGCTGGCTCTGATTTACCCAGAATACAACTTAGCTTGTTATCCATGTGTCAATTGGAATCTCTCTTCAGATTTTGTTAGTGCTTATGCTTTTCTTAATTGATTGGTAGTCTAACGTGTACGAAGTTCTTCATAATTTAGGTAATCCTGGGGGATGCCCCATACAAAAGTCCACAATTTCCCTGTGATTCGTGTTTTGTTTTGTGCATTCGGTTTAATGATCCTTTTGTGTTACTCATGAATTGTATGTTCTTGTGTGTGGCTGCGTGCTTTATTATATTCTCAGTTTTTTGTTTTCTGTTTCAGGAAGTAAGCATTAGGCTGGAAGGGCAGAAAGATGAATGTCTGTCTCAGCTGAAGGACAATGAAATGTATGATTAAGGAACCCATAAGGATTGAGGAATAATTTCATTATTCAATTATTATGATGCCAATATCTCATAAGATTAGGCTGGAAGGGTGACATGCGTAAGTGGAGTTTTGTGGAACCTAACACATCATAGCTCTAAAGATTGTTTGCCGAGATGCCTTTTAATGTTAAGAATAAAAAAAATTGTTTTCCGACATTTTTCTTTCATCAATCGAATCACCTTTATATCCTACCTCGCTTACAAGAAGTTGAAACTTTGCTCTTCATCTATCTAGATGTGCCTTTGCCCTGTCAGTGTGTCTTTATGGTATCCATGTTTATGCTACATAGCTATCGAGTAATTTTTTTAAAGCTCACTAAGTTCATTCCTTTACTGCTTACCAGCTCTTCCTTCTGTTTTGATCCTATTTCATAAGGTGCCATCTTGAGTATCCAAAATAATGCACAACATCTTCAAGTTCAGGTTAAGAAGCAAACTGAAGCAACTTGCAGATCAGTATGCTCTTTCTGAACAGCAACACGCACAGATGGTAATTTGTTCATGCATTTATAATCCATTTTTGCATTTCCAGAATCACTTATAATGTACTCTATGCAAGGTTCTGGATTTGCTTTCATTGTGGAACTTGTATGTGCAGTTGAAGCAGAAAACACTTGAACTCCAGATTGCTGATTTGAAAATTCAACAGCTTGAGGAAAAATTGCTCCAGGAACAGTCCCAGATGAAGTTATATGCAGAGCAGGTGTCACAATTATTGGCAACTGAAAAGACTTTGCGCTTACAATTAACAGCTGATGGAGAAAAATTTCAGCAATTCCAGGTTTATTTTACTCCCAACAAAATATTCTTTCACAGTTGCTAGCATTGTTTTGGAGAATGTTTTTCATGAATCTGAAGACGCTGAGGATTAGTTCCAGAAATCTGTGAATATGATGAATTTGTGTCTACTAGTTTGATGACCAGCAGGCAGATTTTCATTTGTATTCATAGTTTATGTTCAGAAGCTGATGCAAGCAGCATATTTTAGTTAAATTTGTCTAAAAAGATGATTTGGAAAGAATTATGTTTTTCCTTCATTTTGTCAAAATCAGATTCTGATTAGGAGTTATTTCTCCCCTTTTTAGATGAAGATCATATTGCTGCTCTACAAAGTACAATCAAATATCGAGATTTATACTGTAATGAAGAATGCATTGGCATGGATGCCTGGCCTAATATAAGGAATATTTTTTCCATGTATAAAGAAGTTCCAATAGAAGATTTCGTAGAATACAAACCTTGGAAGTGCACTTCTGTTTGAAATGTATTTTTGGAATAGCAAGAATATTAGCATTCATACAAAGTTAATATTCTTACTGTTTTTTCTTTCATTGGTACAATTTTAAACTAGGAAGCCTTGGAAAAAATGAATAAATGACCTTGTGTGGGTTTAAACAACTTGCCTTGACATCTCCAAGCTTGTTTAGCGAGCATGACCCAAACACTATGGACATAGATAATTCTTCTATTTTTTTCTTGTCCTTCTGGATGATAGTGGGGCCTGAGAGGTGTAAAGATGTGTATATCTCAATTGAGACCTGCACACATGGAGGTTGGGAAACATTTTTCGTGTAGTGGCTTGTTAACTTTCTTGTTTGTCTTGGTTTAAAATGACGTGAGGTTGTCCCTCAGTTATTGATTTCTATCTCCTGTCATCATCAAAACCTTTCTTCAGCAGTGTGGAACCAAAGTGGCATGGTTGAAGTGGTACTGGAAAACTTCTGAGTGTTGAATTTCCTGAAAATGCTCATGTTAGATAAAGGGGAATCGGTTCACCAACACACACTGTGAAAGCAAACCTCTTCCAAGATTAAGACATCCATTTTGCTGATGTTATATACGGAGAAACAGTTATTGCTTTGAAGGAAGTTTCATGAATGTTGATGGTCTAAAAAACAAATAAAAGCTCGAAACAAGAGATTTAGCAGTTAGTGGGACAAGAGGCCAGGTTGGGTGGGATGATGATTGAGAAAGAATGATATTTGTGGTGTATTAGCGTAGAAGATACGGAAGGCTCTGACTGGAAGCTATGAGGGAAAATTATGACATCTTGTTTTTATGAACAATGGTGGTGTAGTGAAGTTGCCATGTACACAGAAGTATGGTACACATTTAAAATAGAGACTCGTGTCCAATTAGGTGGCCCTTGGTCTTCAAATAAACATACAAGTAGCCCATGCCCCATATACACGCATAGGCAGGTATGTAACAACGTGTTTTGTAAGAGGTTCAACCGTCGAAAACTGGAAGGTGGAATAATGTCGATCTCTATTTTGAGACATTAGTTTATACGGGCTCCGACCCAATGAACCAATACTAGTTTACTGGTAAGAAATGTACATGAAGATTACACCGGATCATTAATGTGGTAAAAGCACTTCCTGGCACGACAAATGCCCTAGGGATGCAACTTGACATTGGTGCAATTCATGAAGTTTACCAACACCACATAGCCAAAAGAAGCCCTGTTGGTTCACAAGTTCATGTGTAAAGGTTTTTGTGGTGTTATCTGATATATAGGGGAGCCTATCCCAAGTATAAGTGTGCTACTTATATGCTAGGTTTTTTTTTTTTTTGCAGGATGCTCTTGTGAAAAGCAACGAGGTTTTTGAAACATTCAAGCAAGAGATTGAGAAGGTATGTTGTTCCTTTGAGATTTCCATTTCTTTGACTGCATTTGTTTTGTTGATTGCTGAATTTTATTGCAACTTGTTAGCAGCATAGTGCAGTTCTCAAAGTAACTAACCATTCCATTTGTGATGCTTGTAAAAACAGATGGGGAAGTCGATAAAGGAACTCAAAAGGGAGAACACCTTCTTAAAGAGCAAAAGCAAGAAATCAGACGTTACTCTGACAGAACTTGTTGAGGAAGTATGGTTTTCCCATTCAAGTAAATCTTACCTGTACAAATGGGAACACTGTTGTTCTTATCAAATCACTATACGGATCCATGTAGACTATTTATGGTCTTTTCTTACATGGTCATGCTGTCTTGCATCTCTTTGTAATTGTCCAGCAATGCTTTGTTATATTCATGTTTAGAAACTTGTGTACTTTCCCTTCATCTGCTGCATATTCATCATTACATTATGCAAGTTTTACTCTATGAAACGTTTTCCGCAGAACGAGTCGTTTGGATTATATTGAATTCCACCGCCTTGCAAACATTTTGCTGGTTTGGGATTCCTCAAAAGTGCATTCCGTTGTTTCTTCTCGTTCCTTTTTTTGTGTGCTGGATAACATGGCCTTGGGGACCACTTAGTTCCACTGTTCTTCATTTTTCATGTCTACATGCAAATAGTGTTGAGTTAATTTAAACTTTGTTACAAATAAATCATCACTTAGATTCTTTGTTTGACTGAGCAGCGTGGGCACTTAAGGAAACAACTGGAGAAAACGAAGAATCAGAAGGAAAAGCTTGAATCACTCTGCCGGTCGCTTCAAGCAGAGAGGAAGCAAAATCCCACTGGGGGAAACAACACTGGTTCAGTGGCTGCTTTGAATTCAGAAAGCTCTGCCTGAGTTAAAAAAACGTGTAAATGTTTACGGACACTCCCCTTACATTAATACCATAACGCTAATTCGACTGTGTGGTTCTCAAGGCTTATCGAGTAAAATTCGTAGATCGTATTAAGTGTATCAAGAAATTATGTAAAAGCATTTTTGGTAGGAGTTTTCTGTCTGGTATTTTGTCCTTGAATTGCATTTGTTCCATTTGTATTACTACGGTAGATTTGTATGTGAGGTTGAGACTATCAAGTGAGTTACTATCAGGTGATGGTAAATCTCTGTGAATTTGGTGAGTATCCAAATTCAACCAAATTCATATTTTGTAAGGTGAAGAGAGTATTCTGGAGGTTGATACCGACATTACTATTTTGTTATCCGAAGTTGAACAGGAAAATTTATTTGGTGCTCCTGGAGTACTCACTCCCATATTGTGTTTGAACACCATCTACCATTACATTCACCTAGAGTTTTGGATTAGACATAAATGTGTAGTGGTAGAAGGTACCCCGTGTGCCACCGAATAATTATTCAGTTAAACATCGGTTTCAAATTTCAACTAATATTTTTGTGAAATGCTTTGGTCAGGGCTTTGTTTGAAAGTACTTCATAGCATTAACCTTGGAAGGTAGCAAACTATGTTAGAGTAGCATATGAACTGCATGAAGGCAATGTTTAGATCTGGATTGTGAAGGGGAAATTAGAAGTTATGACCAAAGTTATCAATCTTTTATCAGCTTATCGAGTTTTGTTATTGGTACAGTCTTCTAACAGATATTGCATTAAACATAAAATTGATTATTTTACAAAACATATGGCCAGTTATCTTCCTACGATAATTAGAAAAGAGAATATTTCTTGGGGTTTAAAATTATAAGTTCTATATCATAGAGATTCTTCGGAAATGGTCTCAGTTACTTGAGAAGGTTATTTTTTGGTCTTATATTTGAAAAAAAATTATCATGATTATCTTTTCTCTCTTTCAATCTTCTCTGCTAATCTTTCAAAATTTCTATCTTCTAATCTTCTCTCCACCAATATCTCAAAATAAATTTTCAAGCACATAGATTTCCTAATATTATGGATCTATCAAAAATCATACCAAAATTAAATTTTAATAATAAGATAATAACAGAAGTTCATAAATTATCAAACTTGTGAAAAGTTCATATACAAAACTTATGAAGAATTCATCACTAGATAGAGAATATGATTTTTAAATGAAAAATTTACGAAGTTTAAAATTATGCCAATATACAAGAATTATAAAAATTTATCGAGGAGAGATCACGCAAAATCTTAAAATACGCAAATTATGCAAAAATCATAAAAAATTTGTTATATAAGAATTATGATATATTTCACTACAAAGAAGAGTGAAAATTTTATTGTACAATAACTATTATATATTTATTATAGTTACTAATTTTATCATAATAAAGTATACTTATCATAATAAGTTCCATAAATTTACCATAATAAATACAAATTACCAATATGATAACTTTATAAAATCAAAAGACGACTACTACTACAATAAAAAATAAAGAGACCATAGCGGTGAAATTGATAACTTTTTTTTGTGTGTGTGTGTGTGTTTTCAATATCAAATACAGAAAAAAAAATCAAGAATCCGTCGCTGAGGCATATCAAATCTAAAAGAGAAAACAATAAGTTTACGTACACATCCTTTGGCTTACACCTGCTCACACTTTGCCTATATGTTTTTTTTTTAATTTTCTTTTAAGGGTTAAAAAGGTGGAATTCATGTACTATGTATGCAGGGTATGAGCGGGTATAAGCTAAAAGATATGTATATAGCATTACAGAAAAAGGAGGTTGCTTCTCTCTTGAGAGCTGGACCTCTCAACTCTCTCCTCCTTGGTACAATTACAAAAGTAAATTCAAATAATTTAATTTTTTTATTACTTCTATCCTTAGTGATTTTTAAAGTTTTTTGTCATTACGTTTTAAATTTCTCAATTAGTACAAAATATAAAAGTTTAATTTAGATAAGAATTAGCCAAATTCTACCAAAATATAGAATTATGAAGTTCAAACACTTATACAAAAGAAATTATAAAAGAAGTTAACAGTTCAATAATTTGACAAAAATCACTCGCTAAAGAGAAAGTCTCAACCATAGAGGAGGAAGAGGAGGGGAAGAAACTGAAAAGAGGAAGGGGAGGCGTTAAGGGGAGTTGACAACTTTTTATTCTAAA
>JABCMJ010047211.1:0-13856 GCA_014822125.1 Arbutus unedo | reverse complement strand
CTCACTGAAAAATAACAATTTAGTTGACAAAGAACTGATGCCGAATTCATGATGACCCTTTCTAGCAAGGATTTTGGAAACCTAGCTCCAAACAGAAACATCGCATTCATTCAGATAATAGCATGACAAATATGAACTTTTCGTTTGTCTGCCTACCAATCTGATCTTGTGATGTTTCTGCCATGAGATTTTAATTTTCCCACAGATAGGCGCCAATTGTAAGTGAATTGATTTTCATAATCAAGGAGGAAAGTTAGGACGTCACTATTCAGCAGAAGCAATGCTCTCAATTTGGGTGGACTTGTGATTTGAAAATTAATAACCGGTCAAAGAACCCTCCATCGCTGTAACGGGAAGAAACTCCGATGATTAAGTCAGACAAAGCTCACAAGAATGAATATAAATCAAGCTAATATTCTCTATTAGCTAGTGAATTAGTTCGTATTTTTCTCTGTTGATTTTGAGCTTTATTTATAGACTTTGTGACTTAATTTTTCTAATTCTCTTAGAACACTGATTCCTCATTAAAATTGGAGTAGGATTACCTTCTGAGTGGCCATGAGATAACTCTAATTTGATTCTTATCCAAGAAGTTATTTTCTACTATTAAAGTTTCATTCAATCAATATTTCTTATATTAATTGAATTGGCCCTGGACTTCTTATCCATATTTAATTAGAACCTTATCCCAACTTAATCAGAATTCTGTCTTATATTGGATTCAACATTACCCACTCCTTTTCTCGGGTCCATGGTATCTCAGACCGCTCTTCTCAAATCAACTACATTTTAGATTGCCTTTCTTAGGTTGGCAACAAACCAAACCACCCTTCTAAGGTTAGTTGATCACCAATCTGGCCTTCTCAGCTCGGATATAGTAGGAACCGTCTTTCTCAGGTCGGCTAGAACCTCATGTGATCAGCACACATGCCTACGTGTGAGATACTTCTTTTGCAAAGCTGGCTAAATTATTTGAGAAAAACTTAGGTCTTATTTGGTAACACTCTCAGTTTTCAGTTTTCAGTTCTCAAGTTTTTGTTTTTTCTTAAAAAACGAAAATAGAAAATTTGTTTGTGTTAACCTATTTTTTGTTTGTTTTTGTAATGCTAAAAACATAAACATGTTTTTTTTTTTTTAGATTTTTACGACAGAATATATTACGTAAGCTGAGGCTAATTTCGTTCTAATGTCAAGACAATCGAGAATATTTGTACATAAGTGAATTAGAGTAGTGCATAGCCAAATATTACATAACCATCTTTAGAATGATGATGAAGAACAAAATAAAACATAAAAATATATTGCATGTAAACAAAGCACACGCAAAATACTTGATCCACTCTATTGAGTGTGCTCTGTTATTCACCTCGAATGGTCTACCATTATTGACTTGTTGGGGAAGGTGATCCAGTGACAAATCATCATGGAGGTGCAGCTCATCTTGCTATATAAACCCACTGTGATAGTTCAGATTACGGGGGGCAACGATAAAATGGTCTTTCATAATTTTTGTCTGTCTTTGCTATTCGTAATATCTTTCTACCAAAGCGACATTTACATGGATGACCAAACTCTTCATATTTCACCATACCTAAAAATATGATTAATAATTGTAACTACCAATGTATCTCATTAAATTCACAACTATATAAATATTACAAGAAATGATAAAATGCACAGAAAGACCAAGCAAAATGTTTGACAAAATATGACATATAGATAAGTCAATGTCATATTCCTTAAATATTACAAACCAAGTGTTGGAGAGAAATATAAATATATAATAACATAAAGGCTACAGGCTTAAGTAAGTCTATACAACATAAAACACGCATCAACGCCTTTAGTTTTGAAATATTTGATGGGTAATGATGTCACGAAGTCTACTTATTTGTCGCAATTGGTTTGGTGTTACATTTAATTGTTGTGAGGCTACCATAGAATTTTCAACACTGTTATTACTCTGTTCACTTTCAATAATCATGTGCTTATTGCTATATTCAAGAAACACCTTGTCATTTGGGTCATGCATGCTTATAAATTGTGAACTGTACAACATGCAATTTGAATATATTTTTGGGTTTTCACACTAAATTCCTTAGGCATGTTAGCAAGATGGGAAAGTGTGCCTTCAATGCACCAAAATAACGTTCTATCACGTTGCGAAGTGAAGAGTGACAGTAGTTATACAATTTCTCTTCGTTTTGAGGCAATCTAGTACGACTATGGTATGTAGATAAATGGTACCGCTCACCCTTGTACGGTGTCAACAATCTCGACATATTTGAATAGCTGGAATCAATCACATAATACTTACCTATAAATAACAGGCAATTAGAAACCAATTGTCATGATTACATGCTATAGTTTACCTAAAAATCTAATTATCCTAGCTTAAGCCAAATTCTTTTAACTTAAGGAGGCATGGGGAATTACATGGCTGAATTTTGAGCACACTCAAGAAGCACTCATGAGTCATTTGCCATTCCTTTCTATCCCGACAACATAAAAATAAACTTCATGTCGAATGAACATGCAAACATTATATTTTGTGACGTGGTTTTGTGTCTACCATGATATGAAATGTGTGCCCGAGCGGAAATCTTTGCATCTATGTGTATATCATCTATAATACCGATACAATCCTAGAGAACAACCAACACGTAAATGGAAATTACGTGTTATGATAAACCCACATGACCTTTAATACTCGAATAAACCCATTGAATGTTGAAAAAAATATATATTGAGGATACTTTAAAGAATGAACAATACTAAGGGTTATGCATTATTTGGGGAGGAATCTCGTCGAATGATAGGGGTTAAATGAGGATCTTCCCAAGCCTACACACGGTCTTTAATACCCAGATAAAATATTTAGAAATGGTTTCTCCCGAATATTGGAATCGCTCTTGGATTACGCGGTTTCCCATGTTATGTCCTACCGTAAGCAAAAAGATACATACTTGCTCTTGAAGGGTTAAATACTGTGAATGCTTTAATCCCCCGTGTTCTGTAAGCGCCTTATAAAATGCAATGAAAACATGTGTTTCCATTCGAAAATTTTCTTCACACATCTCATCGTGACCATTCAATACCTCTATTACATAGTTGTGTCCTCTTAGTATAGAAGTTCGGCAAGGTATACATTGATAGTATCTACGATGATGCTCGGCTAGTGCTAATGTAACTAAGGCAATTACGGTGTCATCGTCGGAATCAATTTCTAATTCTATATCACCGTTATCGCTTGAGTTCATTTCTTGCCCTGTGTCATTAAGGTGATTACAAGAAAGAAAAATATAACAAATGTCTTTGCTAACACAAATACACCTACCAAGATTTTGCACAACCATCACAAATACATTTCAAAAAATTTAATTCCTAACATTTATTAATTTCCCCACACACATGAGCAGACATTTCCTCCTGCTTAGTATCGGTAAGCATAAAATAAGTCATCTTTTATTGTCCCACATCCAAAGTCTACATAGGTGATCTTGAATATATAAGTAACTATATATATTATTATTACTAACTTGGTTTAAGCATTTTGGACGACATGGTTAGATTCTAACAAATTATTAGTCAAATGGTATATATGGGATATTACAAATGATATCAGAGCAATCAATGTACACGATTGAGAATTTATGTAGCCACCAGAGAAAGGACTCGTGAATAATTGTGGTGACTCTAGTGTTCAACCTCTCGTAAGGGTGTAATGTTTTAAAGATAAAGAGATTGTGACATTCGTTCCACATCGAAAGTCTGCATGAGTGATCTTGGATATATAAGGAGTCATATAAAATATAGCGCCCCGATTTTCGGCACGTCAATTTTTTTTCCTTTAAATACCATTTTATCAGTCAAAATGATTTATTAAAAGAAAATAAACATTTATTCATTAAATAATACCAAACAACGTCGAACATTTATTTTAAACTGAGTTGGCACTGAAATGATCAAAAAAACCCTTTTGGGTTGACAATTAAATTTAAAAATATAACTACATCAGAGTAATCTACAGGTATGGTACCCAGGTGGAGGTCTCCTCTCCATTTGCCTCCAACATCTCCAGCTCAATTGACTCTTCCAACTGCCCATCATCATCTAGCATGAAATAACAAGAACAGAGAAATTGTACTAATGAGTAATAAAACTCAATAGGAAGAGCTACCCAAAAAATTGAACCTAAAGGCATATATTTATGCAACAAATCATAGTATAACAATTGAACTTATAATGGTAAACACATGTTGTAATAAGTGAAGATAAACAGTAATCATGAAGGTACATCATGCTCAATTCACACTTTATTATCTTGTTTAAGTGGGATAACGCCTGATCACATGTCACTATGGCTGGAGCATGCATGTGGGACTAGTTACCTCTTAGCACATCTCGAAACAACGATCAATATAAATAGTTCTGCATGTAGGACTGGTTACCGCTTAACACCTCAGAATGACGTCCGATATCGGGTAGCACGACGGTCATACCCGAAACATATATGCACGTGGGACTGGTTATCCCTTATCATCTTCAGATCGATGTCCGACATCGTGCAACACGATGGTCAAAGCTAGACATAAACACAGTACAAATCTTCATGTTCTTTACCATTGTTCTCTACAACTAACAAGAGCTCAACATTCGATTTCAGCTCACTCGAGCGACCTATAAAAAAAATTTTGTGAAAATTTAAAAAATTCAAAATTAACCTCGCTCAAGTGAGCCATCGTTTTTTTTTCAGATTCTGAAAATTCTAGATCTGAGATTTTTTGGTTCGAACAGAACACTAAAATGCGACATAAACTAAAATAGAATGTAAAATCATACAATAGGAACGAAATTGAAAATCCTAAGGTTGGTAGGAAACAATCCTACCTCAAGAAGAAATTAACATGCAAAGAATTAAACAAATTTGGCGGTATTTGGGCAGAACTTCAAATTAGGTTTTTCTCTCCTCAAGAATGCCTTCAAAGCTTCTCTAAAAATCTAGACCTCACAATATACTCTCTAATCTCTGGATTTTGAAACTTCATGTAAAAAGTAATGAAATTGGTGCTCTATTTATAGATACAAGGTGAAAAATCATTCGTAAACCCAAAAATCAATGCCATGAATTTTCAAATCAATTTCCCTTATTCATTAGCCCATAATTCAATATTAATCCCTTAATAAATTTGTTTATTCGTCATAAATCAAAAAAAATTCTTTGTTGGGTCATTAACTTGTTGAAAAATCTAGGTTAATGGCCATGAATGCACAAAAATTCCAAAAGATGTTATTTTCGAAATTACTGTAAATCGATTAGTCATTCGATAGCTCGCTTGAGTGATCTATTAAAATAATAATAATGTTTTTTATTTTTTATTTTTTATTTAAAATTCCGAATTTAAGTAATTAAATGCTCTGAATAAATATACAATTTCATTCAAATATTTATTTAAAATTATGGTTATTACATAAAATACTAATAATAATTTGAGTTTAAATATTTTGAACCACGTGGTCAAACTCTAATAAGTTATTAAAAAAGTAGTATATACGGGGCATTACATTTATTGTATTTGCTTCAAATATGTACCATTCAGCCTTTTAGTTTTCAAAAAGTCATGATTTGTACAACGAAATTTTTATAGACGCCCACTCTAAATCAAATTTCTATATCTGCCATTGATTTGTAAAATGAAATATTCCTTATTTCTTGATCTACGACAAGAAAATGCCCTTCTAATCTCGACTAGACTTGCATTACAATTTGTATATTAAATAGGTAGAAAATTATTTTCTCCAGCAAATATACAACTTTCATTGAAGAAGGTTTAGGGAGAGGATGAAATGTAATACCTTCTGAACTAGACGACTCTTTCCCCAAGGAAAGTTTAAAGCTTTCAGCCCATAGTTTTATCTCAGGCCCAGACACCATTTCATCACCAACATATGGACTCCATTCATTTTTTTCTGCATCAATGAGAACCCATTTGACGGATTTGGGTCCATTGGCCATATCAAAGCTTGCGGTTCGGGGCTGGTAATGTAAATGAGAATTACAGAAATTATAAATCTAACAAAATAAGAGAGTCCTACACTATCGGAAGAGTAATGCTAAGAACATAGATGTGTCCGGTATCATTTGATGCATGTGAAGTCCTTAATAAATTTGTGGATTCCACGTGCATGCAACAGTTCTAGAAACATATGTGTCTGGATGTATCCAAAATATCTGTGTTTCTATAATTTTTCTTATCAGAAAGTTATGAAACATTTCGTGTAAGAACTCCTTTCTTCTGCAGAATTCTTGTGCTTTTCTTCCTCGAGCCACTTCCAGAACTCCTAGATATCTTCTACAATAAACTCAAGATTTTGTTGCTTAGTTTCGTAATAATAAGCTGAAGTTGGAAGCGATGGTTTTGCATTCTTCGCCAAATCCTTTGATTCGAAACTTGAGGTAAGAGGATTTCACTCTTATTATGCATATATATTGTGTTTTGATGCTTTGATCATGTTTTGGTTGATGCTTTGGAGTGTGAAATCCGCTTTGTGTTGTGATCTGTCTAGCGTTTTTTATTACTACTCCATGTTTCAGTTGCTCGTTTCTTTTATTACTGGAATAGATTATTCCATTAACGTCTTAGAGTATTATTTTTCACGTAAATTGCTGAATTGCATGGAACCTGTAGACTTATCTTGTATAATATTGGATATTGGGTTGTGAAGCATGACTAAAAAAAACTAAATGAGAAATGTATAAAAATACGACTAGCCTCCGACGGGAGATGTACTAGTTATGGATTGTCTATCTTCTATTTGGAAATGTGCCAGTTATATTTTGAGATTGTCTAGTTTCCATTCGGAAATGTGCTAGTTGTCTTTTGATATTATCTAGCCACCGTTGGGTGATATGCTAGTTGGAGAGATATTCTTTGAATCGATATGAGTGGTGTGGATTGATTAATGTGAAGGACTTAGTGTGAGAACCTTATGAGTGTTACGAAAAGAATGGATGACAGCACGTTGGTAATAAAATCTAAAAATCTGGGGTTGATTGTATGAAGTAATGGATAGGTTGATGATGCAATGCGTGAGTATATTGGGCATGCATATTCTGAAATATTTTGCGTAAGTTCATACTTATGTTGTTATCCGGTATTGTGTAGCATGTCAATTCATTTCATATATTCGTAATGCTAGTGTAGATGCTCTTATTGGGCTATGTAGCTCATCCTATCATTTTCAGGTACCGACCAGGAGTCTAGCATGGAGTGGTTGAAGTGCATGAGATGATGCATCATTTTGGAAGTTGTTTTGATAGAGATCATGTAGTCTTTTACAAACTCATTTTTTAAAGGTGTAATGACCTTTACACATTCTGTGTCTAATTGGGATCAAATGATGTAAACGTTTAACTTTAGATTTTCATTGAATATATGTATCGGGCTAGGAATTGCCCCTTTTAATGTAATTAATACCCTTAAACTTGGACTTCGTGTTTTTTTCATAGATGAAAAGATTTGGAAATTTCAGGTTTATCTTGGAGTATTTGTGAGGTTTTAATTATAGTAAATGGTGGTTATATATGTTTGAAATTGAGGGTATGACAGTCATAGGTGATAAATATGGCATCTCAACAAAAGCATGGCTCCCTATTGGTAGGACACCTTCTGCTACTTGGAAAGGTGTACTCAGTGTTCAGGATGATGGGTCTGCCTTGTCTGTGTTGGGATGAAAACCCCCCGCAGGTTTATGAAATTTTTGTCCAAACGGGAGTGACGTCTGTCCAAACACCTGGTTTTTACATTCAGACAGTGGTGAAGTCCATCCATACGCCCCCCCCGTCTCAAGATGCGCATTTTATTGCCTAATTCTAATTATGGTTGTGATGGGATTAGGACTCTTGGTTATATATGTTTTTAGGAGGTTTTCTAAACATAAGATTCAAGCTTTTAAAGAGAGAGAAACAAAAGAAAACACATCTCAGAGAGATTATGAGAAGATTTGTATTCTCTGCTTCGATTCATAGTGCACTGGTGACTCCCATGATTTTTTCTCGAGTTGAGGTTTTTCACATATATCTTGTGTCTTATTTTTTTTTATTTCTGTTTCTATTGCGCATGTTTTATTATTTTTTGTCTTTTGTTTGGTGACCCATTATTCTCAAGATCCGTAAGGAGTGTTATGGGATCGAACGTTGTTCGTGTGATTTCCCGATAGTCTGCAATATTTTTGAACCCACTAAAACTGGTGATTGGAAATGGGGAAAGAATCTCATTCTGGACTGATATTTGGTGTCTGGGACTTCAACCCCTGAGAAGACAATTCCAGAGAATATTCTGATTGGTGTCCAACAGAGTAAGCAATATCAACGAGATAGCAAATGCCTTGGTTGCATGCACCCAATGCAAAAGAATCATTACTTAAAAGTCCTTTGCTAGACAGGGAAGATGAGACTTTCCAAAGCCTTAAAGAGTGATTTCTTAATCTGCAGCTAGTTTTGAACAACAGGGTGGACTCTTGGCAATGGGGTGATTCTAAAAACGGTGTATTCTCTGTAAAAGAAGTGTACTCCCATGGTATTTTATTTCAAGGTAATAATAACATGGAGACTCCCAAGTGTGTATGGCAGAACATCTCCCCTCTTAAGGTCCAATTTTTCTCGAGGCTGACAAGGATCAAATGTGGTGAACTTCTCCTAAATAGAGGAATCATATCTCAGGTGGTAGCTCAGTGTAAATTCTGTGAAACGGGCCTAGAAACCAATAACCATGTGTTATTACACTGTAAACTAGTATGGAAACTGTGGTGTGATGTAGTCAAGTGGTGGGGGATTCAATGGGTAATTAAATTGGAATCAATCCCGGATCTGTTACGTTGGTGGTCATCATGGAAATTCATAGCAAATTTCAACAAATCTGTAGTCTCACTATGGTTGGCTTGTCCTAACGTGGTTATGTGGACTGTTTGGAGAGCTAGGAATGACAAGATATTCAATAACAAGCGAACAGATTGGGCAGAGTTGAAGGAAAGAGTAAAACTAAGTTTGGTTTATCAGTCCCAATGTGATAAAACACTCCCCTCATACTGAAGGAGTTTTCAACTTGGCGGCCTATAAATGACATGCTAAGGGAATTGGTTGAGGGGACGAGGCCAAAGTTGGGAGGACAGGGGCTGATCTACTATGCTTTGTATGTGGAAAGGGTATGTCTTGGCGTACTATGTATTTGTATGCCATGTTTTGTTCAGCAATTTTTATTATTTGATTATTGATATGTGAGGATGTAATTTAGATGTTTGCGTATTTAATTAGGCATTGTTTGGTATCTTACCAACCAACATCTTGTAATCTCATTTCATATTAATACAATTTTTTCGCCTTTCAAAAAAAAAATTATAATAATTCTGAGCAAAGTGGCATCACAACCCCGAAAACTCAAAATCTTAACTAGGTTATAATAACCGAGCCTCCGACAATCGATCAACACTCAAAACCCAACAAAACAACAATGGTTGGCAAGAAATCAACCAAAAAGAGGATCAAAATATGGTACAAGCTTTTGTTTCATTGGATGATTTTTGTTTCTTTGTATTAATGTTTGTAGATTGTGATGCAAGATATCCCAATCCTCGATGTACCTTTTTCGAGTTTGATATAGTTTTTTTTTTTTTTTGTCGATAAAAAACAAATAGCAAAAATTCCCCAAACAATTAAAGATATTTGTTAAAATCTAGATATTTTCCCAACACAGCGAGAAAAATTCCCTTTACAACTTTATTGGGCATTTATGGACTTTTCAGGTTGTTTTTAAAACTATAGGAAAAGTCAATTGTTTCGAAGTGAGATCTTGAAAACCCCATGTTCGACATATCCAATCGGAAGCATGTAAATCGAAGCGATTGAATTAAGGAAATGCAAGAACCTATAATCTCAAGAATTGATGAAGACCATATATCTGCAAGCACAATTTAGGTGATGAGGGAATTTATGAAATGAATTTTTTTTATCGGGAAAATGTATGAAATGATTAACTCAAAATTGCAGAGATTGAGTACAATTTAACTAGAGTGAATGCAACAAAAATACCCAATTAGTCTTTTCTTGTTTTCGTTCTCCAGGACCTTCATTCGCCGCCATCTCTCTCTCTCTCTCTGCACAATCACACAACAATATATACCAGCCACATATGATAAGGAGAGATCTTTGAATAGAAAACTAAGTAAAAGGGATTTCCAAGTAAAGAAAGCAACGCGTTCACAGTTTTTCCATCATCTATACCATCCACATGTGATAGAGCAGAAAAGATAGAGTTCGAGACCAAAATACCTTTTTTTTAAATGAAGAGACTAATCACTAACAAAACCTTTTGCTCCAGACGATTCTGCAAACAATACCTTTGTTATGGAAGCACTCGACTTTGCATGAAATATATATATATATATATATATATAGAGAGAGAGAGAGAGAGAGAGAGAGAGAGAGATGGCCGGTGACAACTAAGGAAGTAAAGGATGTGCCATTTTAGGACAAAAAATTAGTAGTCGATACTCTTTGTCTCAAATCAGAAAAAATCTAAAAGCATTAATTAAAATATTCACTTTGATGAGGCATCATGTAACGCCTCATGTATACTACTCACCCAATAATTTGTTGGAGTCCAATCACGTGACCCAAAATTTTTAAACTCAAGTTACTAATAGTAGCATACATGGTTCATTATATACTCAAGATTACCCATGTAGACTTTCAATGTGGGACGGGATATCACAATCTTTCCATCTTTAAGACCTTATACTCTCACAAGGGGCTAAACACTAGAGTCATCGTGGCTTAACCCTGGGTCTCTTCCCCAGTGACCAAACAAAATCTCAACCTCACACTCGATTATATACACAAGTTGCTCTGATACCATTTGTAACGCTTCATGTATACCACTAGCCTAATAACTTGTTGGAGCTTAACCCCGTGACCGAAAATGCTTAAGCCCAAATTACTAATAGTAGCATACATGGTTCATTACATACCCAAGATCACCCATGTAAACTTTTGATATGGGACGAGATGTCGCACATCACCAAAAATCTTTCTCTATCTACATTTTTCCTCCACTAGGTCTATCTCTCGAGGGGGCAGGCAGTACCTTCTCATGTCTTTCACTCATCTCTTTCTGTGAGGCAGCGGAGGCTGGTACGACTTACAGTGGCAGAGAAGGTGGGGATCATTTTTTCTACAAGTTAGTTTGTGGAATTGAAGGATCAAGATGGAAAAAGACGAAAAGGCTACGACAATGGGTAGGGCTTCTGGTGGAGCAAGAGGAAGAGAGTGTTTCGTGTTGTTTCTTATAGGTCAACTGTGATATCTCATCCCACATCGAAAGTCTACATGAGTGATCTTGCATATATAATGAGCCATGTGAATGGGCTCCCTCTCCTTCAAGAACTTGTGCGCCTGGTCAGTGGCACTGGACCCTTGAGCCTCTCCTTTTCTTCTTTGATGTCACTTAGCTTTGCCAATGCCTTGTCCAGAGCGGATCTAGCTAGTTGGGCATCTCCAAAATCCACGATCCACAACAATAGGTTAACGCCTTCAACATAAGCCTACAATAGCAGCCAAAGAATGCAGGTTAGCATAAAAATAGTCCAAAAATGATAAAAGTGCCAAGGTGCAGTACATACCCAGCTCAGCGACATAAAGAAATTTTGAGCGAACGCGGCGGTTGGCACCTGGTTCAATAGGGGAATCTCATCACCCACATGTACGTTAAGACACTCCCAGCACAACTCGAGGTTGAGAAGTATGCAATCCTCAAGAATGGGGTCAGTGAATTGAAATGGGTACAACAAACCAGTTAGTTGCACGACCATTCACTGAACATCGGTGAGAGAAAAAGATCCATCCATAGGAGCTTGGGACTTGCCTGCTAGGTCTGCCCTTGCCGGAGATAGGGTGGCTAGAGGAGGGCTTCCAGTTAAAGGACTCGCCCCTTCCGCATTCGATACAGATTTACTCTTCTCGCTAGCAGAAGGGCAAAGCAGCTCAGCGGGTAGACCAGATTCGTGGTCAGCTAGGTCCCCCACTAGTGGGTCAAGTAGAAGAACAAACTTGTCAACCATAGAAGAAGGGAGATCAGTTGCCTTTAGGAGCTCTTGGTCATCCATGTTAGTGTCAACTCACACTTCATGGACGACCACTTTTAGCTTTTTAACCAAGGGTTTCCTAGCCTTGTGCTTTTTGAGGGGTTCAATCGAGGCCTTCTCGGGACCTTCTTCTTTAACAAATCAATTGCAAGGCAAAAACAAAGTTAGCCATAAGACAGCACAAACAATATCTAAAGTTGGAAACAAAATAGTCACATACCTTCAGGGTTCGGGCTGAGGCCGCTTGCATGAGTAATGGTAGGAGTGATAAGGGTGTTGTATGAGAAAAAGGGTGTTCTTCCTCAGCGATTCGGTGAAAGCCACAGCACTCTCAGAAAATGCAGTAGACGGTGGAAGAAAAAGACTAGGGTAGGTCCCCCCATTGGTGCAACACCCTAGGCGAGAGCCCGGGTAGAGCATCAAAAGAACCAAACTCCCAAATGTCACCACCCAAGATGAAAACTTGTCTTTCTACCCTTTGTTTGACGAAGGAATGTTGCCAATCAGGTTGAAGTCAACACGTGACTTGAAGAACTATTAACCTAGCTCAGACTTTGCCTCATTTAGGAAGTAGTACGAGAGGACACAGCCAAGGACAAAGCACGCCTCCCCTCGCTCTCTGGGTACCACATGACAATCATGGAGGCCATCTGTGTCCACATATTAGGTGTCAGTTGGATCGGAGTCAAGTTGAGATGATGGAGTAGCTCACGTACGAATGGATGGATAGGGAATCGCAATCTACATAGGAGATTGCTCTCACACACGCAGATCTCGCCCTTCGAGGGTGAACAAGCCCTTTCGTCAACATAAGGAGGGCGAAGGTGAAGGGATTCCGCCAGAGCATGGCGGGCTCGGATTTCATCCAAATTATGTTCAGCTAGGACCGATCGGAGGATGGCGGCAACGTAGGGCAAGGCCTTGGGGGTATCCGTAGGACAAACCATGGCTAAAGGGGTAACATTTAGAACTTGTCTTCCCCAATGGTACTTGAAAGGGCCGAAATCCGATCCAGAAGAAGAATCTGAGTCAGAATCAGTAGATGACAATTCGATGGGCAGTTAAGTGGTCCCGTCGACTTGCACAAACAAGGCGAGAAAAAACAAGGAGCGTGAGGCATCTAGCAGCTGACTACTACTAGTCCAACGATTGATGGAAGGGGATCACTAGAGGTCTCGATAGAGCGACAGAAGAACGAATATAGAGGTGTGGTAAACAAGGTCGAAGAAAAAAACCCCTTGAAAATGGGAAAAGCCTCGGGCTCCAGTGTGAAAAAATAGAGGGAATGCTAGGGCTACGGTAAGCAAAAGCAGAGGAAATGCTAAGGGAAGTAGACAAGGAGGAGGAACAAATGTTGCGAACCTCTTGGAATATAAAGGGAAACCCGCGATGGAGTAACTGTCATTCATGCGGCGCAAACCTTCGGGAATGTTCAAAGAGGGATAAAATGGTCTACCATTTAATGCTCGGATTGGTCATTGAGTACGAGGAATTATCCCCTACGCTACAGCATGCGCTACAACTTAGGAACAAGGGACAACTAAAGAGTCGAGATATGGACCTCACAGGAACTAACTAGGCTGACCAGTCAGACCAAATGTAAAGACCCGAAAATTTTCGTAAATTTATACGATAAAAAGGGTCGTAAATTGATCCATACTGGAGTGTAAGATGTAAATTGAGTATCTAGATATGTTTGAGGTGTAGAGGGAAGTGAA
>JABCMJ010047172.1:0-12907 GCA_014822125.1 Arbutus unedo | reverse complement strand
TCACTTCCTCATCACTTCTCTCGCCTCTTTATTTCCCCATACAGTTTCTCTCTCTCTCCCCCACCTCTCTCTCTACAGAAGAAATAGGAGGAGACCACGAATTGACGACAATGGCTCTTTCGTTCACAGAAGAAGAGATGGCAATCGACGAAGGACTCGGGTACCCAAAAGTCTATGCAAAGCTCTGTAGAGATCGCAGTGTCAGTCCGTACATCGATGGCCCTCCTTTCACTTTCACTCCCTATGCTCTGCAACAGAATGAGGTAATAAGAAAAAAGGCCCTTCTTTGAGTTTTACTAACCTGCTGTTTGTTTGTATAGAGAACTATAGGAACCACAAGAAATTACTAATTAGGGTTGTAAACAGGAGCATAATCAAGATTCGAGATTTGACGGGGTCGGATTTTTTTCTTTTTAAGAAAGAGAGGAGCCGAATATAATTTAAGAGACTGAAATATTTTTTTATTTTTATAATTTTTAAAATTTATATCTAGGTCTTAAATTTTTTTGAAAATTTGGGAGGCCCCTCAGTCTCTCCCAGTTCCTCCCCTAGCTGTAAAGCTCCCATTTTGATATCAGCTAGATGAAGTAATTTGGTTCTGATTTAAGCCCCCTTCTTTGCAAAAAGAAATTTGGGGGACATGATTAGACCCATTTTGTTACGACTATACTTTAATGACAATTTTAATCCTGTTTCTTTTAATCATAAATAGCTATGTGTGTGTGTGTGTGTTGCTATTGAACTTGAATTTAGAAGTACGAAATAAACTTTTTTATATGATGAGTTCAAGTCGTGCTGATAATAAGTTTCAATTTTACATAGGTGTGCTACAATCCTGTAGTGTATTAATGCATGACAGAGAACCTCAACTTGAATTTAGCTATAGGTGTGGCTGTCAATATCTAATCAACTTGAATTTTGAAGTGGAAAACAACAAATATTATAAAATCATGAGCTCAAGATGTGATGATTATATCTCGAAAGTTTTGATATCACCGAAGTGTACAATAATCCCGTAGTGTATTAGTGCGTGATAGAGAGCCTCAACTTGAATTAGATATATGCGTTTCTATCAATATGCAATCAACTTGAATTTTGAAGTGCGAAACAAATTTTATAAATCACAAGCTCAAGTCGCAACGATAATTTCTCAAAAGTTTTAATTTCACCAGGATGTACTATGATCCCGTAGTGTATTAGTGCAAGACAGGGAACCTCAACTTGAATTAGGTATATGTGTCACTATCTATATGCAATCAACCTGAATTTTGAAGCGCTGAACAAACTTTGTAAAATCATGAACTCAAGTCGTGACGATAATATCTCAAAAGTTTCCATTTCACCGAGGTGTACTACAATCACACACTGTATTAGTGCACAACAGACAACCTCAAATTGAATTAGACATATGTCTAGCTATCAATATCCAATCAACTTGAATTTTCAAAGTGCGAAACAAACTTTATAAAATCATCAGCTCAAGTCATGATGATAATATCTCAGAAGCTTCGATTTCACCGAGCTGTACTAAAATCCCGTAGTGTATTAGTGCACGACAGAGAACCTGGATTTGATATTAATGGTGGGTTTTCCTTGAATTACGAGTTACCTAACCGCAGTTGCCACATAGATGAGTTGTATAATTGTAATACACATACCAGAACTGTTTTCTTTTCTGGAGTTGCAGAAAAAATGGTGGTTCTTTATGTTTATTGTGTTGAAATATCTGGGTTGCAGGCTTCAAGAGCAGGAGAATTGGATGAGATGTTCCCAATTATCGACCCAAAAGCAAAACCAACTGCCAAGCCCAAGATTTTTGTCAGTCTTTTATGGAAGCAACTCAACCACCTTGGGTAAACCCCCACTGAATTCTACTGCTTGAGCTCTCAAAAAGATTCAAAATTTCCTGTTTCTAACTCTTCTTTACTGTCTGATACTCTAGGAATGCTGGCTTTGACCCTGCAACGTTTCGGGTTGACCCATACGGCAATGTTCTGTATTACCATGCTGATTCAGCTTCGCCTCTTTCTTGGGATGTTGATCATTGGTTTCCTTGCTCAAGTAATCATCTGTTGATTCACATATGTAGATGTCTATAGAAATTCTAGCTGATTTTCGACTTGTGGAAACATTCTTATGAGTTGTAAAGTATCATACCGTAGACCAAGCCATCCACCAACCTGTATAATGTCGCAAAGAAGGCAATTCTAATATGATTTTATCATTCGTTTCATCGTAGTGAAACAACTTACACAGTTGTCAACATGGTCCGCGTTAGGTGAACTACATAACTCTAATGTTCTTGTGTGCTTTCAGTTCACATAATTTCTGCATTCATGTACCCAAGATCATGTGAAGTATCATACAGTAGACCAAGCCATGTTTCTCGCGGATTCAACTTATTTTACGGACACCTTTGGTATTTTCGACAAACCTATATAATGTCGCAAAGAAGGCAATTCCAATGTGATTTTGTCGTTCGTTTCATCGTAGTGAAACAACTTGCATAGGTGTCAACATGATCCGCGTTAGGTGAACCACATAACTCTTATGTTCTTGTGTGCTTTCAATTCGCTTAATTTCTGCATTAATGTACCCAAGATCATGTGAAGTATCATAACGGATTCAACTTATTTTATACACTTTTGATATTTTCCACAAATTCATATAATATCGCGAAGAAGGCAATTCCAATGTGATTTTGTGGTTTGTTTCATCATAGCGAAACAACTTACATAGGTTTCAAGTTCTCAACATGGTCCACGTTAGGTGAACCACGTAACTCTTATGTTCTTCTGTGCTTTCAAATCGCTTAATTTCTGCGTTCATGTACCCAAGATCATGTGTTAGGATTCCACAAGTTCTTAAAAATATTTCGTATTTTCCACAAACCACCTATATGGTGTCGCAGAAAAGGAAATTCCAATGTGATTTTGTCGTTTGTTTGATTATAGTCAAACAACTATATTGGTGTCAATAATGCTCCACATTCGGTGAACCACATTACTCTTATTTTCTCGTTCATTTAATCTGCGCATGCGTGTGCCGAAGATCATGTGTTAGGATTCCACAAGTTCCTAACAAACATTTGGGTTTTTGCTTGGATGCAGGAGGAGGATTAACAGTTCCAAGCAATCTGAGGATACTACAGTGGCAAGTATGCAAGAAGAAGCATAACAAGCTGGAATTTCTCATTCCCTGGTGGGATTTTCAATTGGGTATCTCCATCAACCAGTTCTTGTCAATCTTTGCTTCTTCAAACTCGGATTTTAGGTGGGTCCTTTTGGTTTTCCATTTTCTGTCATTAGTAGAAATTTTTGTTTCCAATAGGCAAAATTGGTCATAAAACTGTATCCAAATTTTGGGCAGGCATAGGGCATTTTCTCTGTTGTTTTCAGAGGGAGAATGTGAAGAACTAAATGCTTCACAGACAGTGGACTCACATATCTTCCCACAACACTTCATTGAATCACAAGAAAACCTAGGACTTGCTCCTGCTGCTATCGTATTATCTAGAAGAGAATCTTATGATTCTACATCAGTTCTGAAGTCCCTTGATATCAACAGAAGGCCAAGGTCAAATTCTCCCATAATTGGTAAGCAAAGGAAGATCAAATACTTGGACCTTATTATCCATTTTGGAAGTAACTAGAAGTTTAATTTTCATTTGTTTGTGGCAGCTGCAAGAAAATCAAAAATAAGTTTCTTCAAAGAGAATGAGAACCCAGACATGGTTTCCAACCCATATCAGGCCATTGTAATGGCCAGAGATTCTTTGAGGCAGAGAGAAGAAAGTTTAAAGATGCAAGGAGAGATTCAGAGATTGGATGATGAAGTGGGTGAACTGAAGCAAAAGACTGAAGAGGAGAAAATAGCCATACAAGAGCTAGAGTTGGTACTTATAAAAAGGAGACGTAGGGCTGAAAAGTGTCGTCGCCTGGCTGAGGCACAGTCTTCGTATAAGGCAATGCTCGAGAAGATGATTCGCGATGCCATGCACCAGTAAGAACAATATAAACCCATATTCATAACAAGAAAATGATCACTGCATTTTTATGAAAAATCTTCATGTGTGTTAGATTCTTGATTTATAGTACTTCATCATAGTATTTACGCAATATCATTCTGACAATATAACACTTTGTCCTTGTCATTTGGGCGATACATAGATCATGTTTATGGATTTATGAGAATCTGCAAAAGTTATATTTACCTTTACCATTCTCTCTGATTGGTATTCATTGTAAGAGTGACATTTGTACGGTCTATCGAAGTTATAGAATCATCTTGTTTTCTCTTTTTCCTGTAGGAGTGTCATTTACAAAGAACAGTTGAGGTTGAACCAGGCAGCAGCTAATGCCCTAACAGCAAGACTTGAAGCTCAGAAAGCGATTTGCGATTCATCAGAGAAAGAACTCCACAGAAAGTTCAAACAAAGAGATGAGCTAGAAAAACAGGTAAGGCCCAGAGGGGAGCACGCGAGGAAGAGATCAAGAATGGAAGATTTAGCATTCGAAGAGAAAGACGATAGAGATGCTTTGTACTTACCAGCAGTAAACAAACCAAGGACACATTTACATAAGGAAAATGGTGATGCTTTACTGGAAACGAGAGACGATAGGGCGGTCATTTATTTGCCGGGAAACAAGTCAAGGACAACCCCTTTGCACAAGGAACTTAGGATGTTTTTGGAAGAGGAGCAGAAAGCCTCCGAAGCAGGGTTATCTCCGAAGGAAGAGCAAAAACAAGATGAGATTCATGAGGAAGGTAATAGAGGCATAGTTGTTGTGGCAGAAGTTGAGAACCCGACGGAGGACAAACTTCTTCAAGGGCTGAAAATAGGAGAGAGGGGGGAGATTTTGACCATTCAATTTCCAGTCCCGCGTGAACCAGAAAGGGAGGAAGAAGAGGATGAAGAGAGCAGAAGGCAGCGCGGAAAAGGGAATATAGAGAAGTGGCTTCAAATGTTATTTGAGGATACTACAGTAGAAGGCGGCACTGATGAAAATCCTCAAGATTTCAATGACAATGGAAATAGCAAGACTGATGAAATAATCAGAAAGCTAAATCTCAAATACCCGCCGCCAGACATCAAGGTTATAGCTTTGAAACAAGATCAAGATGCAGGGAAAAGTGAAGAACAGAGAGCTCTAATTGAAAATGGAACTGCATCCATTAGAAACCCTCCCTACAAAATATTGAGAGAGAAAAGCAAAGTGAATGAAGTTCTGACTTTGAAACAGAATCAAGATCAAGATGGAGGGAAAAGTGAAGAAGAGAGAGTTCAGATTGAAAATAGAACAACTACACCCACTAGAAACCCTCCCTACAATATATTGAGAGAGAAAAGCAAAGTGAATGAAGTTCTGACTTTGAAACAGAATCAAGATCAAGATGGAGGGAAAAGTGAAGAAAAGAGAGTTCAGATTGAAAATAGAACAACTACACCCACTAAAAACCCTCCCTACAAAATATTGAAAGAGAAAAGCAAAATGAATGAAATGGTGGGTATTGTTGGTAGAGGAGGAGGAGGAGAAGAAAGTAGGAGCAGCTTTGAAGGGCAGGAGAGAAAGGAGAGGCACGGCAAAGAAAAGGGTCTTATGAGGTCAGACAGTTTTAGGGGGGCGTTTGGGAGAATCCCGTCTTCTCCATCTTTGATTCTAGGGATGAGAAAGGGAGTGGATTGCATTGGGAAGAAGCCACCAGTACTTGGTGATGACAACGGTGATGAGGATCTTGCAGCAGGTAATAACTTCATTAAGTCATCCTTCAAGACAATCAAGAAAGCAGTCAAGATATGAAATGTGTAGTTAACATTGTCTTCTGGTATTTTATATGCTATATTCAATTAGATCATTTGGTTGAAAGAGTGGAGTGTGAGTTTACAGCTATTTCAGCTGAACAATTGTGTGAGATTTGTGTATACATCATGGTTTGTACTGAATAGGCGATAACAGCTAGTTATTTTATGCCCTTTCTCATTATCATCTTCTGCCCTTACTTTCCTCCCGGCATTCACGGATGAGAAGTTTTAGGGCGTTTGGCCGAATCCCGTCTTCTCCATCTTTGATTCTAGGGATGAGAAAGGGAGTGGATTGCATTGGGAAGAGGCCACCGTACTTGGTGATGACTACGGTGATGAGGATCTCACAGCAGGTAATAACTTCATTAAGTCATCCTTCAAGACAGTTAAGGGAAGCAGTCAGATATGTAGTTAACATTTCGTCTTGCGGTATTTTATATCCGATCTTCAATTAGATCATTTGGTTGAAAGAGTGGAGTGTGAGTTTACAGCTATTTCAGCTGAATAATTCTGTGAGATTTGTGTATACATCATGGTTTGTACTGAATGCCCAATAACAGCTAGTTATTTTATGCCCTTTGTCAGTATCATCTTCTGCCCTTACTTTCCCAACTGCTATTCACGCATGAAGATTGTCATATGTATGCTCGACTTCCCTTGCCGGTGCTGGCTAGTTATTTTATGCTATTATTTTCAGTATGCAGCAAATGATAATCACAGGATCCTCCTACCTTTATGCTATTAGTTTCAATCTCTATAGCAGGGAGTTTAGCTTCTCTGGCAGATGGCGGCTATGTTACACAGACTATTCAGTAAATACTCCATCTTCTCCATTTTGAGGAAGAAATATTTCACTCTCGAGAGGAAAAAACAGAAAGCGTCTTTTTCTCCAAAAGACCTTACATCCGGACAGTGCTTTGGTGGAATTTCTTCCATGGTCCTTTGATTCAGCCACTACACCTAGCAAGCAGATTATCATCGTCGAGGGCCCGTGGTAAACGATCAGGTTATCAGTGAGGGCTAATATAGCCAGAATCATGTACAATATATTGATATCGCAGTAAAATTGCCAGACTTTCATATCTTCAGCCACAAAAAGTAAATAACTCCGACCTTTCTGTTTTGAAATGGATACTTCTAAACATTCGCTTTTTTTAGCAGGAAAATGGAGTAAAATTAACACATCATGAATGACTATCTTTCTTTTCTATTCTTTTACGGTGAACTGAAGCATCCATTAAAACTACAAAGATACAGTTCCGGGGTGGGAGGCGGGTTCTTCGCGAAAGACATGTAATTGTTGCTGATCAAAACTTCTCCAAGAGAAACCTGCAGTCAGTGATCCAAAACTTCTCCAAGAGAACCTATCTATTTATTCCTATTAACCTGTGGCTATGTTAATGCAGTTTGAACGAAACCAAAAGATGGAGGAGGATTGATTAGCAAAACGGGACCACAAATCCTATTATGCACATCGCACAACAAGATGTGTTGCACGTCAAAACGATGCTATTTTGACCACCAAAATGCTGCCAAACAAGGTCCCCGTGTCGTAAAGAAACTCGACGGGATTGGAATTGGTATAAAAAAGAGAGCCACATATCTTTTTGGCTTTTAGAGCAATCCCTTAACACACTCAGAATTTTTCAATGAAATTAGGGAAAGATGAGCACGAATCAGTAGGTCTACTCCTCTCAGTCTCAGGCAAAAGTTGTCCTTGGTTGCCAAGCATTCTTGAGCTGCCCAGCCACGGAACTTGGGGTAATTTTAGGGTTTGTAGGAACTTTACACACCCAACTCCAATCAGATATGAAAGTCTTTTCCCTGTATCTCATCATTTATGGTTCAAAATATCCAGTCCTAGATACAAAAACTACGTCCATTGGCAGACGAACCGAGAGTCAAATAAAGTATAGCTAAGATTCAACAAAAACTCAATTCTTGCAACTAGTTTATCAAACAAATGAAGTGACAGAAGCTTTAGGACATAATCAAATCCAGTTATCTATGAGACAGGCGATTAAACAGAAGTGATGTACCTTCCTTTTTTTCCAGTACAATCAATAAAGTACTAATTTTGTCTAAATTAAGTAAAATCCTACAACCAGCAAAGCACCTAACAAGACTTCTCAACATCTTTTCTGGCATCTCCGTTGTTCCTTAAAGTAATGAATAAACCTTTTCATGAATTGCGAGGAGTTGAGGTTGATGAACCGCTAACCGAGTCACCTCCGGTTGGATTTAGCGCTGGCCTACTCGCAAGAGACCCGTTCCCCCCTTCCTTTTCTTCAGCCATAACTGGGATTTTCACGGCTGCTCGTTCCATCTCCTTCTCAAGCTCTTCCTCCTGACGCAGTGCAGTAAATTGGGTGTCCAAAGACTTGGCTGCAGCTAACCATGCAAGCACAATCACTAGAAGTATTCCCCCAAGGTAAGGGGTAGAGTTCGCAAGTGACCCAAAAGTTAAGATCATGAACTGCTGGATCAGAGCTCCTCCAGACTTCCCCAGTGGGTTGCAGACCACGTCGATGGCAGCCTTTCCTTTCACCTAATGCAAAAAGAATGATGAAGTGAAGTTCAAATTGAAAATGAAAATGAATCACCAGCTCTGACAGAAAATTGAAGTATAATCTTGATCTAGGTTCAATAATATGGCCAGTTTAGAATTATTTTCAATTCTTCATTTTCTATATTTTGTCATGTTTTCAGAAACAATATATAGCTAAAGAACACTGAGTGCTTTCATATCGTTGTGTTTTCTGTTCCAAGACAGTTCTAGAGAAAGGGAAAATCCTCCTGTTTTTCTCTGAAAGGCCGCGATTAGGAAATTTGTTCAAATACTGTTTTGTGCTGTACTTTCGAAAAAAACATAGCGAAAACGATACCAAACATGCCCAAAACTTTTGGGCACAATCTCCATAATGTTATCCTCAATTATTCAGGTAAGTCAATCTTCAGAGTTCTAATCTTGGAAAATTGATGCAAGAAGTAAAGCATCAAACCTTAGTTTCCTCATCCAAAGGAATATAGGCCATTTCTTTGCAGGGATCAAACAAGCTGTACTTTGCGCTCTTGCTAAAAATATTCTGCAGAGCACCCACGTACACGGCTGCTAAAAGTGGAGTCATCCCAAACTTTGCAATCACGGGTGCAACAGGACCACCAAACAATATTAGAGAAAAGAAGCCAACACCCGTAAGAAGCAGGACTGTGGGTGTGATCTTGGCTGCAACTCCCCAACCATATTTGTCAAATATCCATTGGCTTAGAAGCATCATCGTGAAAGTCGCTACCCCAGTTGCAGTTGAGAAGTCACCCATGAAGGAAGAGTACTCATTGGGGCTTGGAAACTGCACAATTGAGAGCAGAAGTCAGAGTTATGTCACCTAAAACGCAGTTTGTACCGGTACAAGGAGCATAATGCATTTGATTATGCGAAAAGACTCTGAATATCGTTTTAAATCACTGAATTCACCATTTGATTGCGTACCATGTTTACGTTAGTTCCAAAACGTAATTTGCTACACATAAACACTACTTGGTAACACACACACACACACACGTAGAGGGACAGAGAACTGTGTGCAAGGAAATTTAGAGGCCCACTTAAGTTTACCTGAGCTTTGAGCTTCGATTTCCACGTAACCTCGACGAGATTGATACTAATACCATAGGCTACCACCAAGGTCGCAAGATCCCTGATGTATCTTGACGACACCAAGAACTTCAAGCTCTCCATTGTCCCCATTTTCGGCTTCTCCTGAAAAGGGAATACGTTCTATTATGTAAACTATTACCTGACGAAGCTAGTTAATTGTATCGCATAAGTGGACTCATTTTTTTTTTTGTTTCCACTTTAGAAGTGGAAAGTCAGAATTTGAAGACAGCATCGTTGAAGAGGATTACCTTCTTCTTCTTGCTTCGGGTTGGAAGAGGAACATACTTATTCACCCACCAATACAGAAAACAGATTGTGAGCCCCATACCCACCACAATACTCATCATCGCTTTCAAGGACATAGCCCAACCATCGACTCCAGGACCCAAAGATTGTCTTAAACTAGAGAAATACTTCACGGTTCGGCCTGAAAAAATAAGGGCAACATTGGCACCAAGTCCAAAAAGTGGGTAGAACTTTTTGGCTTCGTCAACCGTAGTAATCTGCAAAAGAAGAATGAAACACTTATTTTCAGCACCAGCCATGTCATTTGACTTGAGGGCCAACATGTAAGAATGAGATGACCGTTCAAGCACACTGATGTAAGAAGCATTTAAGCCATAAAATTTGTTACCATAATCCAAGCTAGCAATTAAAGCCAGGGTGCTCTTTTCACTATCGTTGACGCAAGTTTAGGCATTTAGGGACCATATACATGATGACTGAACAGCACACATTTTTATAAATGACAAGAGAGAAAGGCAGCTCCATGTGATTATGCGGACCACAAGGACAAGATGTGCTTTAACAATACTAAGCATGATGAGATGGTGGCGAAGTTGTTTCCACATGAAGCATGGTAAATATGTCTATGGGAGCGTAGTAGCAGCTTATTCAATTTCTCCGGTACACGTGAGTCGATAATATTAGGGGAAAAAAAGTATGAGAAAATAATCAAAAGCCACAAGTTGACAACAATGCTGGAAAGAAGAAAGACAATATACGAGACGAGTCATACGACGAGATTAGCTTAGAACACATAGTATACACCTTTCAAGCGGCAAAACTACGAAGTACCAGACATTTAATTATTCATTTTATACAGGTTAAAACAATAGAGCGACAACCCATTTGGCAGTATAGGTAAGCATCAGATTCCCGTGTCCGCATCAGATTGCAGAAAGGCGTCACAATTGAAGCACAGTGCACATAAAAGCATAAGAACACAAAACTTTTTCTCTGCTTGACAGAAATCAACTTTAGGAAGCTAAATGAACCCAACGAGAAGAACGCAAGAATCATCTCCGAAATAGAACTATTAACATCCAGCCAATCAATTTGACCATTTCAACCAACATGATAAGGAGGCATACAAACAATTCAGAAGAGAGTCAACTAAAACAAAGCATACAATAGAGATGGTACATCACAAAACGCCTATTTGTATGGCATAAGAATCTCAGCACTCCACTAAACAGAATCGTCACAAACATTAGGGGATTACCACCCACCAAAGGGCCAAACAGAACTTAAACTTATGAAAGCATAGAGATAAATTCAGAAAATAAGAAGAATATTCTATAGGACTAGATTTTCACCTGATTGGCAAACCCCCAAAACAACACTGAAATCACCACACTACCCCAGAGCTCAGCCATCACATAGAAAAGACAGAAACTCCAGATCCTTATAATCGCTAGCGGACCAAGGAATCGAGGACCAAGGGTAGCTAGAAGTTTATCAGTAAAAGCTGTAGGGTGGAAATAATGGCTGAGAGGATACAGAACAAACCCAAAAGCCCCGAAGAAGGCGATAAACGGGACAATAACTGTGTAGAAGAGAGCTTGCTTTGACAACACATTTGCCAATTTTGTGTATAAAAGCATAAACCCAATAGCCATAGGCAAATTGACCCAAGTTTTCAGAAATGGAATAATCTCAGCACTAGAGCCTTTAGCTGTCACAACCAATACATCTTTGGTATCCCTAAGGATTGTGTAATTGAATAGTATGCAAAAGAACATCAACCCAAGAGGTATAATCTTTTTTAGAGTCACAATTTCAATACCCATAAACTTGGGGGGCTCTGGTTCGGCAAATAGCCCATCAGCTGCTGCTGCTGCTGACTCAGCCCTGCAAATATGAAAAGTTCTATTCTTTTGGAAAACCCCACGAGGGTTTGTTGCGAAACCATTTAATTTTGAGAACCCATTGAGAGATAGAGATAACCCATCGAGGGGCTTGATTTTCACGGGGGTGACTCTATGCCTGAGCCCTTGTGATGGGAAGTTGAAAGCTCCGGGCTTGGGTTTTGAAGGTAGAGAGAGAAGCCCTTTTGTTTGTAGAACAGCTTCCATCTCTCTCTCCCTCTCTCTCTCTCTCTCGCGTTTACCTTCAAGAAAACCCAAAGATTGGATTTTTAAGCGGAGAACATGAGAGAAAAGAGAGGATGGGAGGGATAAGGTGCGGGGGGGAGAAGATTGTTTTCTCAAAGGGGTTTGGGGGAAGGGATACAAATATCTTTTATACACCCAGCAGAGAAGCATAAACCCTCAAGAGGCAAGGGTTTGATAAAAAGACAAGAATGGGGATGGTGCGATAAATTAGTAGGTTATTCAGAAATTGGAAAGGGAAATCTTTGGTTGCAGATTAACAGTAAATGGGATTTAATTAGCGGCTTAACAAAAGTTTTAAACTTGTGAGAACAATAAATTATTTCTCCAAACAGAACTTAGTCAGACAAATACTAACAGAAGGTCTCTGCTTTGAAAACGTGGAAGGGAAGAACCGAGGAATTGGGGAAAGTATATCATGTGCGGTAGAAAGAGTCAACCACGGAGGAAGTATCCAAGAGGACTACACCTACACGAACAAGAAAATCGTGGGGAACTGCTAAGCACACCCCTCTTTATTCTATGCACGTCCTAACCTAATGTTGACTATTTTTTGGAGTCCTGAAGTTAAATATCGGACAAATCTCTAGTAACCCAAGGTGTTATCATTGAGTTCCGACCTCGAGATGTCTAGATTTACGGCTCGTCTCGATCTTCACTCAAGCAACCACTTGAGGTTCTCACGTTACCTCTATACTGGATGAGGTTCTTGCTGTGCACACTGCACAGCATGTAATAAAATGTGATGAGTAGTAAATATATCTATATATATATATATTGTGCCCTCGTCCTTAACGCTTTGTTTGGATCCAAGAAACGGAAGAAAATAAAAATAATTACAAGATAATTTGTATTTTCTAATTTGTTTCTATTCGCAAACTAAACAATATGAGAGAATTTTTTTAATTATTTTTCTTTTCTTTTCTTTTTTGTGGTCTTTTCCTACAATCTTAAGAAAATTTAAATCTCGCTACCTTCTCTTTCATCTCCTCTCTTCAGTGGCGGATGGAAGGAGCGTGAGAAATATATATATATATATATATATATATATAT
>JABCMJ010047142.1:0-14354 GCA_014822125.1 Arbutus unedo | reverse complement strand
CTCTAAGCACGTCTAGGAGAAAGTCTATGCATAAATTAAGATGGTTAGTATTTTTCAATTATGGATATTAATACACATTTTACGAATATCGATGCATCTTTTGTATATTATTCACGTTGGACGGTTGTTAACATTTTCTATTTAAGATATATGCCTTTGAAAGTATTTGATGCACGTGAGTCTCTCATTCATGTACATCAAACAATTTTAAAAATGCGAAATCACTCTTAAAATGCGAGTCTAGATCAAAGTTATCAAACTTGTATCGGCAAACGTGTTATTTTTGTTACTAATACGATACGTACCGATACTGGTTTGTTCCGACATATCGTTTTTAATTTATGGCTAAAACAAAATATATATTTTTTAAATAATATTTTATAATAAAAAATCATATTAGACATATAAAAATAAAAGCTAATGATTTAAGAATAAATCACCAAATATATGAGATAATTTTATTAATGTATGTGTAATTATTTAAAAAATTATTAAATAAAAATTGTATAGACTGGTACCATTTGTACACGTATGGTATCCATCACATTTTTTCGGGTTAACGGGATGGGTCCAACTTGCAAGGTACGGACAAATGGGTATCGGGTTCTCAATTGGGCGAATTGGTCCTCGGGAAATCACACCGGAACAGAACTAATCCAGTAGAGAGAGAGAGAGAGAGAGAGAGAGAGGAGGAGGGGGAGAGAGAGAATGATAGCGCAAGGATTCGATGACGAAGACAAATGGCTCGCCGAAGGCATCGCAGGCATTCAACACCACGCTTTCTATATGCATCGCGCACTGGTAATCAAAACGCATCAATCGGAACATTACTTCAATTTGCTACTGTAAATTTGAGAGCCTAGCTCTTTGCATTGATCCGGTTACTGATTCGTGGATTTATCAGGACTCAAACAATCTCAGGGAAGCCCTTAAGTATTCGGCGCAATTGTTGTCCGAGCTCCGAACATCTAGACTATCTCCGCACAAGTACTTTGAACTATGTATATCCCTTAATCATCGGTCACTTCCTTTTGGTTTCCTGTTGTGAAATTCAATTGATCTTTATTTTTTTTTAATGTATTTTTGGAATGTTGTGATGCGTCAGATATGCGAGCTTTTGATGAATTGAGAAAACTCGAAATCTTCTTTAAAGAGGAAGATAGACATGGTTGTTCGGTAGCTGACCTTTACGAACTCGTCCAACATGCCGGAAATATTTTACCTAGACTGTGAGTTGGAATCTATTTAGTTATGGTCAATTGCATATAGTTTCGTCCAATTGTCTGGTTTTATCCCATTTTGTAACTGATCATCGTCTTCTTTGTGTTTGGTTGTTATGGGAAGATTCATGCATTTGTTGACATTCCTGTTAATATTTGTTCTTATTCTGTCCAAATTAGTGTACACTCTTTCTTGTTTGAAATTTTGTTCCCAAACATTGTGGGCGACAGAATTCATCATTACTTTAGCAATGTTAGCGTCTTGGTCCGTTACTCGAGATTCTTGATTATTCTATTTCTGATGTTAGGAATGTACAGTGGTCAAGTAGGATCATTCTTTTTTTGCGACCTTTTACTCTTTTTCCCATGTGGGAGTTAGAATCCCATTTATTTACTTCTATCCATGTGGGGTGCATGGCATTCTTCGACTCATCATTACTCTAGATGGTGAAGATGTTATTGACTATGAACCAATATTAGGTTATTTACACACAGGGATGAAAAAAATTATAGAAAACTGAACAATTATACAATATTTGTGAAAAAAGGGGCTTTTTTGTTAATAGGAACAAGAAAGTGTTTATAGCCGTAGATTCTGTCATTTCACTCATTCGTACTAAATAACGAAGCTAGTGAATCCCCTAATTACTTACTTTCTCTTGTTTGCTTTTATTTCCTTGAGTTCCTCACTTGCATGCTATTTGCAGTTTCCTTTGTTGCCAGAGTGTATGAAGTTCTTGTTTATGATCTGTCAGGTATCTCCTTTGCACAGTAGGATCTGTTTACATAAAATCCAAGGATGCTCCTGCCAAGGATGTGCTGAAAGACCTTGTTGAAATGTGTCGCGGTGTTCAGCATCCTATCCGTGGGCTCTTTCTGAGGAGTTATCTTGCTCAAGTCAGTCGAGATAAGTTACCCGACATTGTAGCGGAGTGTGAAGGGTAAGTTGTTCACCTGCTTATTTTTCTTTATTTTCTTATCATAATGTGGACTATCTGATATTATGGTCAGAATCTACCAGTTAGTACGCAGGTGAATGGTAACTGTAGATTCTTCTGATGAATGATAAATCCACTGTAGCCAATCTTCTCACTTAGTTAAAAGATGTGTCAATTATGCAAATTAATTATAAAGTTACAAACTTTTTGTGATCATTGTTTGGAAGTTTAAGTTTTCATTAGGAAAGATTTTCATGGGATTGATCCCCTAACTGAAAGCTATTTTTGAGTTGAACACGTTCAGTTTCATGGGATTTATTATCTAATTAGTGGTTTAGTGGAGGAAGTTTAGAGTTTCATGCAATGAGAGATTTATATGCGATTGACTCCTAAATTAATTGCCAGCGAGTCATCAATTTTTTAGACTGCGTGTTTGTGTTTGTGTTTTTTTTTTTTCGCTTTAGAAATCGTATAAGACATATCGGTAGAATTCCTAGATAGAAAAAATATCATACGTTGTAAAGTTATGCCCTGCTGAACACCTTTAACAGGCCCACTGTCGTGTAAAAAGTGTTGCTATGTAGAACCCTTTCTTTTGCCGGGCTATCTAAAAAACTTATAAAAAGTACAAAACAGTGCCAGGTGACTAAATAAATAAACCTCATCCCATCACAATAACCTAGCCAAAGAGACCATCACAAAAAAATAAAAAAATCAATAAAACAATCCACCACAATGAACAATTCAACAGAAAAAAACATTCAAGAAAACTCAAGAAGTTTGTTCTAAATCCAGGTAGTACTAAACGACTATTTCTGCTATCAAGAAAGATTTGGTGCAAGTGCATATTAGAAGATTGGTCGTAAGGGGTAACATTATCTATGAACTATGAAATTGAAAACTAAAAGAAATAAAGAAGTGAGAAAGAAAGGAGGATTATTGAGTTGAGACATTCTATCAAGCAATTGGTGAATGTGTTAATTTTAGGCACACTAACAGCAGTGGTAAAAATCATCCAAATAAAACTGATATGAATCTGCACATAAATTTAGGCACACTAATAGCAGCAGTAAAAACCATAAGATAATACATACATGATCAATCCTCAGATTCAGAAGCATTAGAAAAAGCTTTCTCGATAAACAGATCAACTGTTATAGAGCTTCACTTTCTCTTCTTATTACCTCTGATTCAATCGAGTGAAGCCCAAAGTTAAAAACAAATGGGGAAGTGTACATCAATATGTGTATAGATAAAATATGTATGTGGTATGCTGTATGAATGATGGATTTGCATGATCAATGAAAGCAAAACTGGGTGGAATTCATTGATCTAAATTAATAACTAAAAAATATGTAGAGATAAAGCTCTTGTATAACCGAAAACTCCAGCAATACATTAGGATTAAAAGACACGATTGTAAGGAGGAATTTTAAGAATGAACAATATATGATCTTGGAATACATATTTGAGACTGTCAATTATAGATTCAAGACTATCAATTATAGATTTGAGACTATAAATCAACATGCTCTTAAATCTGACCACACAAATTATTATACTTTCCATAACCAATTAAAATTTTAATAAGACACTCAATCTATCATTACTAATTTTATATATTTTTTTCTTTGTTGTAAAATTAATGCCACTTGTGAGCTATGTCAATTAATATACATGCTGATGAGCTATGTCAATTTTTCTTTCCATTTGATTAAACATTAACTTTGTAGTGGTGATGAGATATTTGAAGTTCTTGAGGAAAAGACATTAGTATTGATGTCCTCACCTTCCAAGTACCTGAATTTTTTTATAAGCTATTTGTCCAATTACTTTGCTCTTTGTTGTTGTTGTTGCTGCTGCTGCTGCTTATGTCCATTTGACATCTATATTTTTCTTTCTCTACACATTGACATTTGAATTTGGATGCCTAATACAATTTACTTCTTCCGAGGTGGTGAGGTCAACTTCGAGTGTGTACAATATGAGATAAGAAAAGCAGAACATGAGACTTTCACTTCATTTCATCTCTCTGGTGTTTCCTTAGTTTGGTTTCTCACTATCTACAATGATTTAGTTATTTATCATTCAGAAGCTAAACCATATAACTATTCGTCTTTGTTTTAGCTTGAAAGGTCGTTATCATAGGAAGTTTGTCAACATTTAAGATTTTCTATATGGAGAAGTTTAAGCTAATTTTTCCTTATGGTATGTTATTTGATTAAAACTATTACCTATTCGCAAGCTAGATAGATCTGAACTCTTACATTTTGTAAACGGCCTCCTTTTTAGGATAGTCAAATTCTTCTTTGAGATTTATCAAGGGATCACATTGTCTCTTCTCCGTGATGATTGGCTTGTGAAAGGTCTAGTGGAAACAGAAAAAAGTGCATTAACTATGGGTTAATCTTGCTCAAATCTTAAATTCTCATTCGCGAGGATGATATCATAGGTGGTCATAGTTGGCCATGACTTCTGACTGGCGACTTATGTGGTCTTATGGTTTTCCTGCAGAGATGCTGACACTATCATGGATGCTGTAGACTTTGTGCTGCAAAACTTCACAGAGATGAATAAACTTTGGGTTCGGATGCAGCTTCAGGTTGGTTGAAATACTTCTCAACTATTTGCTCTCTTGTTTGACATGCATGGCACCCTGGTTCTTACATGCCACAAAGGTAATGAATCATGAAGGCATGATTTTTGGCCATGCAGGTGTTATAGTGCTTATGATACATTCATTCTCTTTGGTGATGCTGAGTTGAGGCCTTCAATCGGGCTTTCTGGTCTGCAGGGACCGGTCCGGGTAATAGAGAAACGGAACAAGGAAAGGAACGAGCTTCGTGATCTTGTAATAACATTGTTCTGAAGCTGGTTAATTTTGATAGATAAGATTGCTTAACACTTCAAAAAAGGTATCATTCTGCCATCCCTGAATGTCCAGGTTGGGAAGAATTTGCACGTTCTGAGTCAGATTGAGGGTGTTGACCTTGAGATGTACAAAGATACTGTTCTTCCCAGAGTTTTGGAGCAGGTCAATCATCTAACTCAAGTTATAGTTATGTACTTATGTCTGGGTTTTGGAAGGGTTAAGAATGACACCGAATTTGTAATCATTGTCTTTGTTTGTCCAAATTTTGACAGGTTGTCAACTGTAAAGATGAGCTTGCACAGTATTACTTGATGGACTGCATAATTCAGGTCTTTCCTGATGAGTACCACTTGCAAACTCTTGAAACATTGTTGGGTGCTTGCCCTCAACTTCAGGTGGGTAACAGGGTATATGAAAGAAGTATATCTTCTCTAGAGATGTTTTTTTTTCTGCAAATAGTGGAATCTGATACGTGTGTGGTGTTTCCTGTTTCATGACATTGGTGTCATATATAGTCTAGAATTTCAGTCCTTTCACATACAAGACTGCAACTACTATAGCTAGGCAACTTTAGGATAGCTATCAGGTGTGTATATTGATCTTGTTGTTTTCATTGGATGCAGAACTAAGGGTATGGAATTACTCTAATGAGTTAGATCGTAATCTGCTCTATTTTTCTACTTGTTCCTAATTATGAATCGAGGTGTATCCATTATCAAGTACAGCAAGTAGCTAAGTCTACAAAAACAAAAAATAGATGTAACTGTAATCCTATAAGATTTTCATTTTAAAATGACAAATATTTTCTTTTTAAGGATGTCAAACTATCTTGAATAATGCAAGATATTAATTTTGGGAATTGTTAACGTTTTTACTTAGGTAAGGTTCTCTTGAAGTCATGTCGCATGCCATGTACAGAATTGAGGTATAAATGGGTTGTTTCTCTTATTGACATGAAGATACGGTTCTAGGTTGGAATAATTTTTTGCATACGGTCGTCTTATGTGCATTCTTAATGATTTTGTTGTTGTCCCCAGATGCTTTGTTTTGTCATTTTGGGCTTAGACTAGGAAAGACTAAGTTTTTCCCTTCTGTGTCGTTATTTTGATTTTCAGCCGACGGTTGATATTAAAACAGTGTTATCACTACTGATGGAGAGACTATCCAACTATGCAGCTTCAAGTCCAGAAGTGAGTTTGTTATATGCTTCGTTTGTGGGTTCTGTTTTAATACTTATTGACACGTGGTATTGTTTGCAGGTTTTACCGGAATTTTTGCAAGTGGAAGCTTTTGCTAAGTTAAGCAGTGCTATTGGCAAGGTAAACGTTATTATTGCCCCTATAATTGATCAAATATCATTCTTGTTTTTGTTTCACAGTGGTATCTCACCTCTCAACTGACTACTTTATGGCGGCCGCTGGTATATCATAACCAACAATACATGAGAAGGTCCACAAGAACCCGCATCCTATTAGGCAGGACTTAGGCTTAGCATGAGCACTGTGGGATCCTAGCGTATTAGTGGCTTGGAGGCTAGAGAGGATTGTCCGCTTAGGCAATGTACCTGTGGTACAAGTTACAACACCATAGCCTCCTTGCATCTGTGAGAGAGATTAGCCAAGCAAAAAAAAACTGTGAGAGAGATTACATCACCCTTCCAGTGCATCAACTTAGGATCTCTAATAACTTGATTTCTCATCTGGAACAAACCTTATCACCTGGGGATTTCCCCTACGCATGCACATTGTTATTAATCTTCACAAGTTAGTTAGGCACGGCCCATGTGACCTTTCTCTTATGTATAGAGGGCCAATGATATTGTCAGACCTTAATTGCCCTCCCACCCCTCCCTCCCTCCCTCTCCAGATTTTTTTGCTCCTCTGTGACCCAACCTAGATTGTGACCACAAATACCAATCTGGGATTCATTTGTAAAGGATACATATCAATTGGTTTTCCTTCACAAACAAATAGAAGGGTGTTGTTATAAATTATATTCCAAAATGCAGAAGATTACGACTACATTTGCTGGAAAATTTCACATGTGGATATTGTTTTACTAGTTGCAAGAGTTCCGGCAGATGATACCAGTTGTTTAGGATTGAAATCAAATTGTTTGCTGTCAATCCACCTTCATTCTGCTTATCTGGGAGCACATTTACAGCTGGCAACCCATTTTCTTTTATTCATTTCATGCATAACTGAACTATCTCAGAGGTGGTCCGGGGGACTCGGTTTCTCCTTATGAGAACTTCATATGATATCAACCTTACTTTTTGTGAACCAACGGTTGTCTTCTTAAATAAAAACGTATTTGGTTTCTTTGATGTTCCTCATATACAGTATTATGTAGTTGATATTTTGTACGGACATACATATATGTGACTACTTTGATGCATATCATGATATGTAGTTCATAATGTGTGCTTGAATTCATATTCTAGAAAGATTAAAAAATAACTTACGTGTGCAGACCACACTTGTGTCAGAGAGAATAGGGAGTAGAAGAAAAATAGGGAAATGGGAGAGAATAAGATATAGACACTTTTTGGTGGTGCAGAGAGCATCTGTCACGAATACATTTACAGACTTAAAAAAGGAGACCAAGTGGACAACAAGAAAATTCATCTGCTTTAGGTTAGTTAATATTAAAATAAATGTCACTATCTGTATAGTAAGGTTATGACTATGTACAACCTATAGTTGTGACTGCCAAATTATGCCCTTCTTTTGACAATTTCAATGTCTGATTTGCTTCATTGTGACAACAGGTGATAGAAGCACAAGTTGACATGCCTGTTATTGGTGCCATTACTTTGTATGTCTCTCTTCTTACATTTACTCTCCGTGTTCATCCTGATCGGCTTGATTACGTGGATCAAGTGCTGGTATGGTTCTCCTCGACATCCTCGCGTTGATTTGATAATCTAGCCGGAATGTAGAATTTTGCTTCCAAAACTCTGGAACGTATTCTGCCAACTGGCGACTGTGAAATGCTCATATATATGTTTTTTTTCCTGTTTTATTCCTCGTGCTTTCTTCCTCCAACACCAAGAGTTGATGAAAGGAATTGGAGGGAGAGGGGGCATAGTTGAAGTTATTTAACAGAATAACTGTCAAATTGCCCATAGCTTTTGGAGTCTTTTGACTACACTGACTGCAGTTATTCTCCTTAGACCTGCAGTTTTCATTAGGGGACCTTGCTACCTAGAGTGTACATCTTTAGATGGCATGTCATGTGGCCTGCCCTCAGTCATTCTCGCGCTTGCTGACGTTCATTCTCGGTTTTATTGATCAACAGGGTGCGTGTGTTAAGAAACTTTCTGGAAAAGCAAAGCTTGAAGATAGTAAAGCAACAAAACAAGTTGTTGCACTTTTGAGTGCTCCGTTGGAGAAGTACAATGATATTGTAACTGCCCTGGATCTTTCTAATTATCCTCGTGTGATGGACCATCTTGATGATGGAACGAATAAAGTCATGGCAATGGTTATTATTCAAAGCATCATGACAAATAACACTTGCATTTCAACTGCTGATAAGGTATGCTTCCTATTTGTAGTTGGTTTCTATTATTTCGGTTGTGCTTTTCAAATAAGCGCTTTGCATCCTTTATTTCAGGTTGAGGTATTGTTTGAATTGATAAAAGGGCTTATAAAGGATCTAGACGGAACTCAAGTGGATGAGGTGCATATTATAAGCTTCTCTAGCTTGGCTTAATTTGTTAGATTTTCTGTTCAGACACTCTTGCTAGCTTGCTACTAGCTAGTAATTTTTACTATGCTTATGTTGGTTATCGACTTATCGTACAATACTTTTTATTCATGTTGTCTGCTTTTATATTGCATTAGTTTACTGGTTCTGTTGGTCATGCATATGGTGACTTTTGTATTTCTTTCTTTTTGTAATTCCGGTCAATAGCTTGACGAGGAGGATTTCAAAGAGGAGCAAAATTCTGTAGCTCGCCTTATACACATGTTATATAATGATGACCCGGAGGAGATGTTAAAGGTAATTAATGTGTTGGAGCTCTCTCCCGTTAGTTATGCTTTGATGCTAATTTTACCTCTTCAGTTCATTGCTTGAGTTGGTTTAATATACTTAAGATCGGTCCCCAAACATATGATGTAGTGTTGGGAAATCTTAACTTTGACATCCCTATGTTTGACTTTGTGGTTGATTTGAGTGGACCATGAGTAAATTAGGCAGCAGCATTGTTGTTCAATAGTGGGCTGAGAGGCTATTACTTTCTGCTTGCGGACTGCTTTGCAAGCCTTGAGATGAATCAGTGGCACGATTCCACTTGTTCATCTTGATTTTGTGGATGATTAAGGGAATTGAATTTATGGTTTTCTGTTGGCTTCCTTGTGTTTTACATATGTTGTGATGTTATGTGGAGTCCTCGACCACAAGGGACTTCTGACACCTCGATAATGGTATGGAATACGTCAAATTGACCATGCACCTATGCAGCATGTTTGGTAATTTAGGTTTCTTAGATATTGAAGAGTCTTTGGTTTAAAACAAGGTTAAATAGACATATGGCTGACAATTGATCATTTATTTCTTTTGCATGTTGTATTGATACATTTTCAACGCTTTATTTTCTGTGTTCAATGCTCCCATTCAGCTTCCTATTACTTTCTTGTGATGATGTCACTTGACGATGCTGTTTATGGCTCTTCACAATTTGCATGGTTCTCTTCCCCTTATTACAATGTTACTAACTTCTTTGTCATACTTTTCAGATTATATGTACTGTGAGGAAACATATTATGACTGGAGGTCCAAAACGCCTTCCTTTTACTGTTCCTCCTCTTGTCTTTTCTGCACTAAAGGTTTCTTTCTTCTCTCAACGGGTGCATTCTTTTGTTTCATTTTGTCATGATGTTGAACACTTCAAGTTCAGATTTTCATCTTGAGTTAGTTACATAACAATGCAATCAAAATATGTTTAGAGATAACATAATTCTCTAGCGTGTTTTGGCTTGCACTTTTATAGCTTCTTCCCCATTATTTGTCTCTGGGATAGTGCTGGTGGCTTTTGGTGTTTTCTCGGGTCTCTTTTGAATGGGCTGGACAAATAAAGAGCACATACTAGGCTTTAAACTGTACTATGGATGGCACCTGTACGTGCATTTATTCAACCGAAATGAGCCAAAAACCCAAATGATCAGAAAACTGAAAAATAAGCTACCTGGTCCGACTGGTCTGGCTCGGATCCATTCTTTCGCGTCTTCACATTTGACGCAGCTGCGATATTTGAGCTTATGATTTAGTGGTTCACAATGTTTCTATGTGATTGGAATGGATTTGTGGGTCAGTCGCTGCGAATCATGCCATTTGAATTGTAAATAGTGCAATTTGGACAACAACTATACAAGTAGGAGAGACAAATCAAGAAGTGGAAGAAAATTAAATAAGCAGTTGGCTCCATTAAATATAATGATATAAAGAAAGTGGATGGGGTGGAGGGAGACATGCCACTCTCTTGCAATGGCATTCCTAATGCCTTGCCTATCTGATAATCAAAACATCAAGCTAACTACTCGAAGGACTATCTTCTGCTAATGTTTCACCAATTGGCATATGCTGAGGTACACGTTCAAGTCATTATTGAAGGTACAAGTTTTGCCTGTGATCTCTACTTTTATGACAAATTTGTTCATTTAGCATGGGCTAATTGTGTTTTTTATTATTTATAATGAACATATGACATTGTTCTTTGCCTCACCTTGCTAAAAGAAAAAGAAAACGTGTGCAGGTGCAGCTAGAATATTCATTTTTGGTGATTAGTATATTGATTGTTAATACTGCCACTGAAAAAGAGAGAGTTTGAACATGTTTATGGCTTGCAGTTGGTCAGACGACTGCAAGGTCAAGACGGAGAAGTAGATGGAGAAGAAGTTCCTGCAACACCAAAGAAAATTTTCCAGCTCTTAAATCAGGTATACTCTGCTTTTCCCGCATTTACGCGCTGCGTTCCATACCCTATGGCTCAGGCGTGCGCCTACTTTCTCGATTTCCCTGTCTATTTGGAGATGACTACAGCTCATGTAAGATTTGTTCGGGGTCACCCTTCTTGGACCCATTTTTACTGTTTGTACTGCCAGAGACGTTATTATCCATATTTGCACAATACCAATACAAAAGATTTTCTTTGACTTCTGTAGTTTATGAACTCTCATGTGTGTGGGATTGCGGGGTTACATTTTATTCCTCTGGCATTTAGTAGCCTGTCCTTTGTTCTTAATTTGTCTCCATTACTATTGAGGCTCTTTCATCTGCTCCATGACCTGGATATCTCTTACCGTATTATTATTGCTCCTCATAACACAGTCCATTAATTTTGTATCAGACCGTTGAGGCGCTTTCATATGCTCAATCACCTGAACTGGCATTACGGCTATACTTGCAATGTGCAGAGGTAAATGGTGACTACGTTAATTACTTAGGAAATGTATGTAAAAGAAGTTATTTCCACCAAGGTTTCAGACTGTGGACGTGGGTCAGAAAATTGGTACTTTGTTGGAGCAGATAATTATATCAATCACAATACTGATGTATTCGTCAATTTAGTCGCATATGCATTTTGAAATTCTTCATTTGGTGCTACTTGTGAAGAATGCATATTTGCACCGTGAGACATTCTTCTTTCTCGTTTTCCTCTGCTGATAGGCTCTATGGCCTTTGGCAGGCATAATATTTTTTTTAAACCTAGGTATGGCTTTAAAATTTTGTTTCAGGCTGCCAATGACAGTGATCTTGAGCCAGTTGCTTATGAATGTTTCACTCAAGCATTTCTGTTGTATGAAGAAGAAATTGCGGTAACTATCTGCATATGACTTTATTGTGGTTGCAGTCTTCCTGATAATGTTATTACGTAAACGATTGATTGGGTCAACTTTTCGTAATTTTTCTTACATTATTTCTTGTGTACTCTATCCTCAGGATTCAAAAGCCCAGGTGACTGCAATTCACCTAATAATTGGGACTTTACAGAGAATGAATGTATTTGGTGTTGAGAATAGGGATACCCTAACACATAAGGCCACGGGGGTAATAACACTCTCTTCATAATTTTCATTTAGCTCCATTTTCGATTAGCGTCTTGTTATGAAACTTTTCCTTTTGTCAGTATTCAGCAAAGCTTTTGAAGAAGCCTGATCAATGCAGAGCAGTTTATGCATGTTCACATCTCTTTTGGGTTGATGACCAAGATGGAATTAAGGACGGGGAAAGGTGTACTACCATGCTCACAACTTTACCAACTGCTCATCGTTCTTAATTTGTTTGTCCCTTTTTTCAGCAGTCCTGCTCCTTAATCGGTTCAACAAAGTATTTATTTCATGTGATGAAAATTCAAGAACGTCAAAGAAAAGATAGCAATTAGTCCTTGTAGACGAAGGTTTCAGACTCATCCGAGAATGAAGATGCTACAAAACATAGACGACGTTGACTACCAAGTCATCTAAAAGCCTAAGCTTAATCATTCATATCTGCAGCATTAACATTGTAACTTGGCAACATTGGTTTGTCTGGTTATACTAATTCCACGTATTATAACTCATTTTTCCAACATTCTTAGTTTCACAAGTAGCCTTTCTAGGGTTCTCTAAACCTTGTTCTTGTTTCTTCTTCACTAGTTCCTTTTAAAGTTTCAGTTTCTGTTGCCTTTTACAAATGAAAGAGATCTGACATACTGGGTTTCATGTTTTATTGAAGGGTCCTACTTTGCTTAAAGCGTTCACTAAGGATCGCAAATGCTGCACAACAGATGGCCAACGTTGCACGGGGTAGCAGTGGACCGGTTACACTCTTTGTTGAAATACTGAACAAGTGAGTGCCTCGGAGTGTATATAAGTGCTGGATTTTGTTTTTACGGCCAAAGTACAATTACTTTGGGGCGACTACAATTTGAGGCTTTGTCAAAGTTAAATTTTCCTTTTCTTATGATTCAGGTACATCTACTTCTTCGAGAAGGGAAATCCGCAGCTAACAACTGCTGCAATTCAGGGGCTCATAGAACTAATCAAAACAGAGATGCAAAGCAACACCACAACCCAAGATCGAGCTTCAAATACTTTCTTTGCAAGCGTACTGCGCTACATTCAGTTTCAGAAAGAGAAAGGCGGTGCAATGGGAGAATTATATAGTAACATTAATGTGTGATGCTAGCAATGATGTTATTGTTTAGTGCCAAACTGGGCATAATACAAGTTTACAGGCGTGGAGTGGAGCTGGGATTTGTGATGGGCAATGAGATGGGATCTGGATGGCTTTGGTTCGATCGTCTCGTCTCCGTTCCAAGGGATGTGTTGATTTCATATTTTTTATGGTTCGATTGCTTTGCTTTAGCTGCGCATCATCCTCCCGATTACCCAATTATAGCAGTTTGTTTTCCTGTATAAATCTTATATTCGATAAATTTGTTGTTTTTGAAACATTTTCCATCTTTGTTGGTTTTTATATTCGATAAATTTGTTGTCGTTTGTTAGTTATAAGGAGGGATGCTATTTGTTTCATTGGGTGTGCAAATGATACTCCAAAGGCTAGCTGTGTTGTACATTGAATATATTCTGATGTCAAAAGTGTTTGTTTTGCATGTTTTCAGTACAAAGGACATAAGTTTTAGACCCCCTTTGCCTTAAATTCTGAGAGTACTAATGTTACTGTTTTTTCCCCTCAAATTTTATTTTGTTGTTCTTAAATTTTTTGAATTAATGCTTGTGTTTATAAAAGAAATTTAGAAAGTAAAAAATCGTGAAAAAATTTACTAAAAGACAAAAAATTATAGAAGATAGTTTTCTATTTTCTGAATTAATTACTTGTGTTTATTCTTTTTAAAGAAATTGATAAAAAAATTATATAAGAAAATATAAAGCATCAAATAATACTTTCTGTTTTTAGCAAAAAATAATAATTTACTCCAAATTCAGCCGTAGATGAATCTTGCTTCATTCACCTTATTAATAATCATGGACTGATAATACCCCGTGGGACTGATTAAAACAGTAGACTATCCCCACGGCTTTTGATATCCTTTTTTTCACAACAAAAATACCAATGGGTAATTGATTTTTGCAATTCTCTTTCACTTCTCATCATATTCATTTAAACAGGAATTAAGGCTTTACAGCAAGTCAAAGTTCTGCTTGAACCAAATTTGCCAAACGTGCGATAAAAGAGTCCATCAGCATACTTGTTTACGAGGTTCTTGATTCATAAAATGTTGTAGTAGAAATTATGGATGAAATTGATAGACCTTGAAAACTGACCCGCGGAATAGACAGAGAATGCACTATGACATTAAAAAGGGGACTGAAT
>JABCMJ010047110.1:0-14031 GCA_014822125.1 Arbutus unedo | reverse complement strand
ATTTGAACATCTGGGATTTTTCTCTCATAACAGCGAGCAAATCGAGAATAGCTCAGCATAGAAATCAGGCAATCTAGAGAAGAGTCATCACAAAATCCCAGAGCTGCGAAGCAACAACACCGTGAGCAAGGAGCAAATTCATTTTCCACCTCGCGTTGCAAATTTAAGACCGAAACACACCCAAACAGATACCATAACTACAACAAAATAAGAGTCAACTTTTTACATTCACCTGAGCGGATACTAACTTCATAGATTATTTACAATCATAGTTCGTGATTGTAACTGTATTTCACAAGAAAACTAAACCATGAAACAAGAACATAATCGCTTCGAGGAACTTGATTAACAGAGTTCATACTTTCCAAAACACTTCCTTGGCCAACAGTAGTAGATATAAACTGTAAAGAAGCAAAGGGATCCTATCGCAAGTCCCCAAACCACTCCCCAGAAATAAGGGTATTCACATGAGGCATGTAAAGATGGATGTTGGTGGGAGCTTCTCCCTCCATTTCAAACATCCTCATCTCTTCCTGTTCCATATCATAAGCATAAAAAGAAGCCTCTCCCTTTAACTTGAAGATCAATGCTGTACCACACCTCAATGTGGAAACAGGAACCAGACCCTCGACCAAAGAGTGAGTGATAGTATGCCGCTTCACCCAATTTTCCCCCTCCAAAATCCACACTTCCATTTTATATATCTCTGCATGAGTCACAAAACTTAGGGATCCACCAATCTCAACTAGTCTATCATTCAAGGTGCTGCTAGTAGGAAGACTCACAGTCCGAAACTTCTCATCTTCAGTACCCATAGACACAATGTAACTGGAATTAAGACTAGAAGGGAGCCAATGCAAACCTCCACCAGCTGAAACAGGTTTGCGGCACAATGATCTAAAAAGCTCAAAAGAAGGCCCATCCACTCCCCGCCACGATCTTGTATTAAGACTCAGTATCTCACAACTAATATATCGAGTTTCATCCCGGAATAAGTGTACCACTTTGTATTGTTTGGTCAATTCGCTGAAAACGAACCCATATGACTGATCAAAGGGGTATGTAGTACCTAATGGAAGCGCAGAAAGCTTCCTAGTTACCGGATTAATGACTAGTAAGCCTCCATTCTGCTCACATGAGGCCAAAATCAACCCGCTACAAGTTGCTAGAATATCCTTAAAGCCACATATGTTTGACTCGATTACTTTGCACCTTCCACCTTGCACATTCACGCAATTGATGTAAGACCTACGTCGTTCGCCGGATGAAAATATTGAGGAGCTTTCTAATAGACCAAGCTTGTCTTCAATTTTAAAACTCTGAGGCTTTGTTGGGGAGACCTTTTTCAGAAAGATGAAAACAGTCTCGGATTGACGGGTGTGAGCGTCAATAAAATTCGAGCTGTTAATCAAAGTGAACCATTCCTTGCATACAAAACTTGATCTGTGGAGAGATTCAGCAGGAAGGAGGAGGAGGATCTTGAAAATCAAGTCATAAGGAAGATTTGCCACGTGACCCACACGCTTAATATCTGCCAATTCGCGTGCCTTCTTTTCATTGGCAGATGCCCTCTTTTGTACTGCTGTTAACAAGCGAGAAAATTGGTTGTTTTGAGGAAGGTTGTGGTTCTTGGTTTGTCTTTGGGCGCCCCTGTTTGTTCTCATGTTCTTGGAGAATCCACCAAATAACTGGAACAATAGCAAACTATAGCATCAGAATAATATCAAAATAACGCTAGTTCTACAATAAACACCGAGGAGTGAAAGAATGCCATTCTCTAAATATCAGCAGAATAACATCTACTTTAACAAAGCAATATTTATTTCCTAAAGTGAAATGAGATGATTCAACTGCACTGCTTCATAATCTAGCAAAACCAAACAATAAACACAGTTTGCAGTTGGAACTATCACATACGTGTAGAAACACTCTCCTATGAAAGTCCCGGTAGCTAATTGACATCAGAGAGCATCAAGAGACTCAAAATATTGCTATCTACAGCTTGTTTCCAGGTGGGCTACGGTCATAAAAAAGCTTGCCAGCTAGTTATTTAAGTTTTAACATGTAGACAAAAGGATACAGCGGTTGGCAACTGAACGTGGCCTAAATTGGCTGTCTTTTTTATTTCTCTTACTTGGCACCTTCCCCAAATGCTAAGAGGCAAAAGCGCTTTCAGATGCTGAGCAAAAGAAAAGATTTGGGTTTCTCACTTCCTCTTCATTTTCTCACCCTTTCTCACCTCATTTATTCATCCAAACAAGTGAGATAATTCTTCTCTCTTTTCTCACCATCAAAGGAGCCGTCAAAAGATAGACCCGAATGATGATTTATAAGAATTGAGCTTCCATCCTTCCACCCACAAATTTCCAATTATTAACTTGATCTCTTTTTGTCTCAGAACAAGAAGACCTTCATTGAGCATTTGGTTTGGCAAAGAGGCATACCATCACATGAGTATAGTATAACTGAACAATTAAAGTATAAAGGTTATACGGCAACGGATTTTCAAATTCTGAAAACTTGGCAAGGGAAATCACAAGTGTCCGTGCATTGAAATTTATTTAGTCGACGAGATGATAATCACAAAAGAATATTCTTTATCTATTGTTTAAAAAGATTAAATTGATCACAGGATTCTAAATGCGGATAGCTACAGTCAAGTGTGATAACTCGATAATCTTGTGTTCAACTCCTGATGGCAAGGGCTTCACTTATTCGATATTTGTGGCTTGTGGGTGGTTGCAGGTACACGGATTTGGATTCGGGGAGGCTGTGGAGCATTTTCCTATAGTGTGCGTATTGCCGTCAAAACGACGTAGTTTTGTCCGCTTTGCCTTTGAAACTACATCGTTTTAATTTATCGCGCGAATTGTTATCAAAATGCTTGGAATCAAAACGATGTAATCTCTAGGACAAAGCGGGAAAAACTACGTTGTTACACCCGCACTACACGCACACTACGGGGAAGTGCACTACAACTCCCCCAAATGCCACGGATTTTACCTGCAGGTGTGGGTCCAAAGCGGTTGGTTTCATCGTCAACCAAAAAAAGGTTCGATTTTTTTAATCCAATCTTCAAAATCTGAGATTTCTATACTTGAAAAAAAAAAAAAAAATTACTATCTTTCAATTGATCAATCTTTTACACCCATACTTTCACACCCATCATCTGTAAAAAGCAATTCACAACATATGAAGATGGAAAAATGCTTCAAAACCAAAGTTGAACGAAATACATAACCTTAGGCAGATGATTGACAAGCCTGATCAAGTATTGTATCACTGTGCAGTAGTATTTACATACATATTTATGTATCTACAAATGTACAAATATAACTACAATATACTGAACAAAAGCAGAAACGTAAAGAAGACAACGATCAATTAGCTTACCTCAGAACTTCTGTCCATAATTTGAAACCCTAGTTACGAGACGATCAAGACGGCAAGAGAGAGAGAGAGAGTGTGTGCGCGTCTGGGCGTGTGACTCATAAAGTAATTAACCTCGTCTTATGTGCGAAATATCCGAGAATGAGGGCCAATCTACTTAAAGCACGTCAGTAGACATCAATGTATATTAAAATCAAGAGGAATACTGACCCACATTAAAATTTATGAAATTTATTTTTATATTTTATACTTAAAATGATATATCACGTAAGTATGATGTACAATTTAATATGTTAGAGTATTTTCAAGAAATATATCAAAAAAATTTTGATGGCCCATGTGGAATTTGATATAATATTCAAATTTTTTTATTTTCGATAAAAATGTCAAATCTAATTTAGGAATTGAGTTTTCAAAAAATGATATCAAAATTAATTTTAATAAAAATATCAAAAGTATTGTCAAATCCTACTTGACAATTGAAAAAAATTATTTGATATCAAATATGATATTAAGTGTCAAATATTTTTTTGGCTTAAATGCTCCAATTTTAAATAGTTTTTTTATATTAAATGTCTCAATTTGATATTTTTGTTAAAGATCAAAAATTTTAAATGAGTCAAATTGGCACATAGGTCATCAAAAAAATTTGACTTCTTTTTTAGAGATGCTCTAAGACAAAAAAGATATTTGATACTTGATGTCAAATTTAACATCAAATAACCTTTTTTAATTGTCACATAGAATTTGACAATATTTTTGATATTTTTGTTGGAGTTAATTTTGATGTCATTTTTTAAAAACTCAATTGTCACATTAGATTTGACATTTTTATTGGATATGCTCTTAGTAGTCTTATTCTAAAAACAAGGATAAAAATGCATTGACCTCTCTTGATATTTCTGACAATTTCAGAGATCTCCCCAGAGATTTTAGAAAATACAATTATCTCTCCTACTTTTGATCATATTGTTCTTCTTTCACACTCACTCCCTTGATTTTTTTTTAATAATTTTTTTGAGATTTTTTTGATATTTGACACTTTTGATTAGAAACAAATAACCCGTAAAAATAATAAATATGTCATGAAAAAATCTATAACATTATATGTTTGTTTCAAAATATTATATGCTTGTTCAATAAAAGTATAATAGTAAAAAATTATGATAACTTTTATTTTTAAAATAAATTTATTTTATTTTCCATCAAAATTAAATTAAAGTATACATAAATTAGTCCGAATAATCTAATTAAATATAAATAAATAAACTTCTACTTTTTATTGATTGGATTAATTATTTTATTTCATATATTATAATTAATTTTTTTCATTTCGAAAAATCATGCTAGCTTTTATGATTAAAGTATTTTCGTGCATATGATTAAAATTTATTTGCATCAATTCAAAGAAGTAAGCAAGGTCTTTAAATGGGTGCTAAAATTCTAAACAGTTATATATGCAAGAATTTTATTTTTTTAATTTTGGCACCAATATATTTTTTTCTCACTTTTTTAAATTGGTGCAAATAAATTTTTAATAATATGCACAAAAATTCTTTAATCTTTTGATCTTAAAAAAATAACATGAATTTTTCTTTAAAAAAATGATTAGTATAAACACTGAGGGAGTGAGTGTGAAAAAATGACAAAATGGTCATATTTAATGAAAAAAACGAATGGCAACTAATAAAAACTAACGGCAATGAATAATGATCTAATAATTTCAAAAGTAGATAATGTAATTGTATTTTTCCAAACTTCATAGGAGATTCCTGTAATTGTTAGAAGCCTAAGGAGAGTTCAATGCATTTTATCCTAAAACTAGACGTGAAACGGATTCGATTTACCCAAAAAACTCATACTAAATCAGTTGTTTCGGTTTGACCATTTACAAATTGAAACCAAGTCGAAAGCTATCAATTTGGTTCAGTTTAACTTGACCGGTTTGGTCTAATTTTTAGTTTGGTTGAACCCAAGCTCATATTCTAAAAAATATAAAAAATTAAGAAGTTCAATTGTAATGGGCCAAGTATTTTAATAGATTTCTAAAAAAATTACAAAAAAATTTTTAAGTACTGTGAATAAGTCTAATTATAATTACCCGATCGCTATTAAGCCTAATTTTTAGGAACCAATTTCATAACTGATTTTGTAGGCAACGTAACAGTTAATAATCTGAAATTAGTTAAAATAGGCAAAAGTGGTACAATTACAATCCCAATTACAAGGCAGAACGTATGTGTTTTTTTCAAGGACAATCATCAGTAATAGCAAATAAAGAGTGTTACGTACCCAGAAATTTTTTTCTAAAAACATTTTCAAATTCAAAATTAAAGGTTAGAATTCATTGATATTTAGAAGCCTACAAAGTCAAGAAAATCTAATCCACTTATTTTGAATTCTGAGGACTTTTTTGGAAAAAAATTCTGGGTCTAAAGACTTTCCCATACCAAATTCAACAATATCATAACAAAATCATATGGAAATCTGCAATCGATACATCAATAATACAAAATTCAACAACATCAAAACTGGAAATCAATACGAATGTCAAGGACAAACACTTATTGAACATCATATAAATATCAGTCAACATGACCTCCAGCTCAGTCTTCGCTTTTTGAGATTTCCTCTACCCACATCTCTATGTACCCGCAGCACTTCCATATGGAGAAAGTTAAACATACCATGTTCCATCAATAGCACCTAACCTATGCCAAAATATGAACATCAAAACAACACTGGAAAAACAAGGAAAAAATGAAAATCAATATGAACAAACATGAATTATTAAGTTAATTGATAAGGAAAATCAAAACAGTCAATAATCATCGGTAATGGCTAAACACATATGAATAGGGTCATGGCTGAACATATGTGTATAGGGTGATGGCCGAACATATATGTGTAAACCAGTAGACTCAACTCCAATACCTATAGAATCTGATCAAACTCCGAACTCGAACCAATGGACGGAGAAGGCGAATGGCGATGGCGATGAAGACGGTGAATAACGACAATGGTCGGACAGTGAATGAAGGACTACGAAGTGAGAAGGCAATTGTGAGAAGTGAGATGCACAATGAGGTCTGAGAGTCACACACTCAAGTGAGTGAACGGGAGTAAAAAACACGACGAAAGTGAGAACACTTAGAAGCCCTAGGGTTTTATTTTTTAGCGTTTACATATACTAAACCCGTCTGACAAAAACAAACATTTTGAAAAAACACAAACTGGACCGATCTAAGTAAAAAATCGGACCAAACCGTCGATTTGGTTTGATTTGCCGGTCCGATTCGATTTTTCAATTTATGGTTTCACCCCTACCTAAAACACACCCAATCACATTCAGGTGGGGCCCACACCCACACTATATAGCCCATTAAAAAAAATCCTTGTTTTCCCCCCAAATTTCATTCCCATTTGGGAAGTATTCTAGAGAGAGAGACAGATAGGGAGGAGGGAGGAAGATCGCCGGTGACCGTGACCTCCATTGCCGGGGCAAGCACCACAGGCGACCTCCATTCGATTTCTAAGACAAATGCGTGTGAAAATTATATTAATCAAAATCCAATGGAAATAATTTTTTGATCTGTTAGTGTCCTCAGATAGACTAAAAGTACGCACAAATGCCCTTGAGGTCGTCGGGATAAAAAACAATGGTGCTGAGTTTTTTTTCCAACCAAAGATATAGTTTTATATTCCACGGTTGTCATTAATCTGTAAAACAACATGGTACATAGTTTTACCATTAATATGTTTTAATCGTTTCACTGTTTATTTATTGTACTGTTTTCATTATACGTATTTGCATTCAGTGATTTTGATTCAATCTTCTCTTGAACTGAATGCTTGAAGGCCAATGAATTTGCTGTGTTTGATTTCGCAGGTTAGCCCATTGATATTCCAGGAGAAGTAACTTCCCTAAAGATTCATCCGCTTCAATACGAGATTTTTTCACCCATTTTACGCTCAACATCCGACAACATTTAACCTATAGAATAGACTTAATTCCTATTTAAAGCTATACCCAAAAAATCGACTCCCTGTGGTATTGATTGATTTTTATTCCTGAGATAGAATTTTAATGAGATAGTGTTATTCGAATTTATTAGCTTTGTTCAATCGACTCAATGTGCTATTGAATTTCCTTCAGCACAGATTATCCACAACCCACGTGAATAAGTGCACACTTCAATCAATGTTAAGAGAGGTGAACCTGGTAACCCTTTGCTTAATTCCTACTCGAAATGGAATGGTACAAAATAAGAAAACCAATCCACTAATACAAATCATAGCAAACTTAACAACAAGAAATTGCATCGTAAACTTAAGAAATCAACAGCCAAGAATCAGACGAAACCATTGCTTCATGATTCCTTCGAAATACACCGGAAACTTCCTATGGGGGTCAAAGATCTTGGGCGGTGGAGGCTGTGGCGGGAAATTATGCATTATTTTAGATCAAGCTGACATGCCTAATGCTAATATTAATATCAAATCCGATACCTTATCTACTTCCAAAGAAAAGAAAATAAGAATACCAAACACATATTCAAATGGCACTTACATGCACTCATCTATTGGATTATCAAATCCAAGTGATACATCTTTCTGAGCTAAGATCAATTGACAAACTCTATCCCTGTCAATGGAGTCCCTGCATGAAGCTGAAGGGCTACATCACCAACTACCTGTTAATTTAAAGGCGAAAAAGGGCCACAATCAGTAAAGGATTTAACGAACACTAAAAAAACAGAAATAACTGAGGCATCGAGTTGCCCTTCTTGTAACTTTACAGTGCCTAAATGGAATTCAAAGAAATATTCAGCAAATCTCTCTTAAGGAGTCGATCCAACGTTCAACAATAGAACCCACTCATCTGATTTCACAGCCGAGAATAAACCAGTTAAGCAAAATGATCTTTCATGATCTGGTTAATTTTGGAATAGCCAACCAATTTGGAACCGCTAAGTGAATACGTAGATCATTAGCTCGCAGGATGATTTACAAAAGCAGCAATCCAGCTTTAAAGCTTCCAATGGGGTTTTTCTACCTATTACCTGTTGAGAGTCAACACATGACTCTCCATGGAAAGTTCAAGAATATTCAAGATTACTCTAGAATGGTCTACAATGGAGGAGAAAGGTCTAGAATATCTTGGTTCTAAAAGTGGAAGAACCTAGAGAGTTCGGGAGAGTTTCAAAGGATTTCAAAATATTTCAGAAGATTGTAGAAGACTAAGTGTGCCATAGAATTGTGTGGAATGTTTTAGAGCATTGTGAAGGAGAAGAACCCTAGAATATTCTAGAACATTAAAGAAGTTTGTACGCTACTATAAAAGGGAAAGATGACCTCATTTGTGAGGTGAGCGCTCTTGGGAGTTTCAAAGAGAACTAGGGAATGCACTTGTAGTAAGGTACACTTGGAGTGTTCCACAAGGCGTGGTAGTGATGTGAGCACCACTTGGGTGGGAGACAACTCAACTGGGGGAAAGACCACCTAGTGTATGTGTTGTGTTATGTAATGTGTATGTACGAGAATTAATACATAACAAAGTTTATGCTTCTTCCGCTGCATGTGTAGTCAACAATCTAGTATCAGAGCTACACGGTCAGCGACCATGAGCAGCAAGGCAATTCAGTGGTTGTTCCAAGATATTAGTGAAGTCACAGACAGGGACTGTGGGAGCGTGGTGATCAGGGACCATCAAGAGGGTGTTGGAAAGAGATCGTGTGGGAGGACGTCATTGGAAAAGAATGTTATCGGAGGTTGCAGTGTTTCGAGTACGATTGGACAAAGGTTTTGGAGTCCACAATGGGAGTTCAAGTCAAGGTACATGCTTTCCTAGGGGAGGGCTACACTGGAGCAGTAAACAGCAACAACGTGCGAGCCATCCAAGAGGGAAGAGAACTACCTGTTGAGTACGAAGCTACCTAGAGCGAGAGCCAATGAAGTCGTCGACTATGGAAGCGTGGTGGTTTGTGGCGAGACTGTAAAAGGTGGTCGAGATTATTCTAGGACCGACACAATGAATGATTAAGACCTTCTAGTATAGTCTTATGAAAATATAAGTGTGTTTACTTGCCACAACAAAGAAGGGTTTCTAAAGAAGGAGATGGAGAGTCAGTTTTGAGAGTGAACACGTGACTCTCCGTGGAAGGTTGGAAAATATTCAAGAAGAACCTTAGAAGATTCTACAATATTAAAGAAGGTTGTACACTATTATAAAGGGAAGAATGGCCTCATTTGTGAGGTGAGCTCTTGGGAGTTCCAAGGAGCCCTTGGGAATACACTCGGAGTAAGGTATACTTGGAGTGTTCCACAAGATGTGGTAGTGATGTAAGCACCACTATGGGTGGAGATAACCCAAGTGGGGGAAAGACGACCAAGTGTAGGTGTTGTGTTAGGAAATGTGTATGTACGAAAATAGGTGTACAAAACAAAATTTATGTTTTTCCTGTCACGTGTGTACTCAACATTGCCATTCTGCTTTTCCCTTCCCTTTCTACTATGCAGACTCTCTTCTTCTTTTGGTTGTGTCTGGTGACTCTCTACTCCTTTTGGTTGTGTCTGGTCATTGAAAAATAGCTTTTACTGTCCCCATCTTTTATTCTTTCTTTAAACTTATCACCATCATAGTTTCTTTCTGTTTCTTTTTATTTTTCATTTTGCAAGCATTACCATGGTTCCTTAGCCGGAAAGCAGGAGAGGTAGGTCAATCATGAGAATCGAAACTGGAATGCACCGTGAGGAAAACGACATTATAGCAATCTGATCAGTTTAAAATACCACAGAATTATCATATTACATATCACGCCAGTAGTACATTGATCATTTTTACTTCCAGCACATTTCAGTGGTTTAAATGTAAGCTAGATTGCCCTACTACAGTAAAATTCACACTCGTGTGGAGGGAACTTTAGTACCACATATGCAGCAGTTTTTGTCAACCATACCATGGATAGTCTTGTCCTGTCACTCACTTCTACAGTCAACTCATCTAGGACTTGTAAACAAAAGCTGACTCGAAATGATTATGGCTTGTGGAGTTAATCTTAACCATCCACAATTGACAATGATCTAGTACCTTAGAGTGGGTCATACCTTAGCCATGGATCTATAAGAATGTTCAGTGACCCCTGCAACATGGGGCGTTATTAGGACATTTGGAAATTTCAAAATTGGATCATCAGGATCAAACGGCTCTGTCCAAGCAACATCCATGCCTAAACCTCCCAAGTGGCCAGAAGCAAGGTGACCAAGAACAGCTTCATAGTCCAAGAGACCCCCACGAGCAACATTCACCAAAAGGGCACCCTGAAAACACAAGTCAAATAACAAATCAGCAAAGATGAAACACCATTACGACCAAGGCGTTTCTCTTCTCTTTTTTTCTTTGGGACATAATCAGTCAATTTTTTTCTTCTCCAGCATCTGATTCCAAGTGAAATATACTTTTTTTGTTTTTTTGTTTTTGGTAACAAGTGGGCCACATTGTGTTGGAAAACCATATTTCAAGACTCTGACTCAGAGCATGTCTCTAAATTCATTTGGATAAGGAACATCTAAGGTACTAGTTTGCAATGGTGTTTGGTGTTCCTATTGCTATAAATCCATGTTTCAGGAAGCCAGTTTGGCAAGTATGATGTTCAACATACAAGATATCTACCAGACCTGATTGTCCCAATACAACAATTTCAGTACTCTGATATCGGCAATAGAATTAGGGACTACTTCCCTTTCCCTTTTTTCCTCAGCAAACATTGGGACCAATCGTAACTTCTTCTGAATAATCTGCTCCAGAAAGCTATTGGTTACGAGGAACTCAGCAAAATATTTTGGGGAGGTCCTACAAAATAATTATAAACTTAATTTTATAGTCAGTAGACCAGGTTCAAACTTTCATTGTCTCTTTTCAAGAAAAGGATGTTACTTAGAAGATGTTGCAGTTCACAATGAGAATTAGTCATGCTAAGCAGAGTTTAGATGATGTTGATATTTAGTCTTCTCCTAACAAGGAATAGCAGTTAATACCAAATGCCAGTTGGCAATAAATTATAGTCCCTCCATCCCATTTTGTTAGTACCTGCCAATTTGGGAGGTCCCAAAAGTCAAAGCATAAAACTCTTTAGTTTTACAAAACTATCCATTACAAGTGGTTATGAATAATTTCAAAATTGGGGATAAAGGTTCAATATTGGAAATCACCATTTTTTTTGTTTGGATTTGAGGGCAAATAAATGCAAGTCCCTTAAAAAGTTGGAACTACTAAAATGGACAAATAAAAGACGACCAAGGTTGTATCCATTTTTTCTCTCTCTTATTCTAAGTGTTCTTACTGGTTAGTTTGGCTAACTGCTAGGGTCAACCAACCAATATCGTGAATGACAATCTAAGGAGGGTTGAACTTGAGAAAGCTATGCATCCTAAGGAATGCTGCCGACTCGGATATTATACATTGTCATCAATTAAAGCTTAAGTCAGAGTATCAGCAAACGTTCTCAACCAAGAGAGGAATCCGGCTTATCAATCAGAGTTAATCATCCCTTTAAGAAAGTAACACGGGTGGCCCAAATTTAGTCTACTTTAGCATGCAGTGAAGCAGGGAATCAATACTTTTGAAAACATAAGCAGTTGGTAAACATTAAAATAAAGCTTCAGATTTTCTTCTTCTTAGAACCAATTGAGCATACTGATGTACTTTCGACCAGAGGCATTGCTTCAGCATCTTTCTACACCATGTAACTTTTTCGATTGTTAAGGACCAGGAGGGGTCCACTTCCCATGTGAATTCCACTACCTAAGGTTGTTTAACTCTAAAGGTAAGAAATCATTCAAAATCTTTTTCCCAAATACCTGAAAGGTTGAGAGTGCAATGGAACAAATTGCAGTAGAATGCAGGCCCTACGGAACACTTAAGTATCAACTTTATTTTGAAAAATCAGTGTTACTTGAAACCAAATGAAACTCAAGAAAAACCCATTTTTCAGTATATCAACGTAGATTAGGAGAATTATGTCAAGTCGTCAATGCAAATATTAAGCTTCTGAGATAAGTTACTAGCAAGTACGGAACAAACCTTTTTCATCGATGATAAGAATTGTTTGTTCACAATGCCAGCCTGAAAGTAAAATGTATCAAATGTATCGAGAGAATTCAGTAGATATGAAATGAAAATTGCCGCTATGAAAGAAGCAAATACATGGAAATGGAAAATGAAAATGAGAGGATCCTAACCGTTTGAGGGGTCATCAACAAGCAACAGACAACTATGTCGGCATTGCTTGCAAAAGTATGGATATGTTCGTGACCACCCTTTGCATCAACCAAATCATCATTGGTACCATTTTGAGTGGGCGATCCTGAAGAGAAATGTGAAATACACTATATGAAACATTACAAACCATTAAGCTGTCTCATGATGGTTTGACATAGCAGTTTGCAAGCCCATACACACCGTTAGAATTGAATGATTTTTCCACACAGGAGTCCCAACTACGTTTTGTAGCATGAATTTTCACACCAAATGGGCGTAAGCGCTTTGCCAAATCAATCCCAATGTTTCCAAATCCCATGATGAACACCTGCATAGGTGAGATGAAATTACGAACTTGTTGGGCAAAATCCCATGGGGCAGCAAGAAGCATTATACCACAAGATAATGGCGTTCGGTCCTTGTACTTAGCACTGTAATTGTAGAAATTGCTTGTAATACCCTAGATGCTGAAAAACATCCATATTGAACTCGTAATCTGAAATTAGAAAACTGCTTCCTCGTACTGTTAACTTTCTGCCTATACGTGTAGACAAGCAAAAGCAAATTATGGACGCACTGCTTATATTTTAACCACTAAATCCCAGTAGTAATACCTAAGATAGCAATGTAAGCTTAATTATTGACTAGTATAGACACTAGAATAAAATCAATCAACTATTAAACCATCACAACTCTAGAATACACACTGGAATGAAATCCATTAGTTATAACACTGTCGCAATACTAGGTGTGGTAGTAAGGGTCGTAATCATAATTTCAAACTTTTTCACCTGATTCCTGAAAGAAAGCAACTTACACTCAATCACTACTCCAAAATTGTGCTTTCAGACCACAACCCATTTTAATTTTTCAGTGCAACGGTACAATTTCAGTCAAAAAGGCAGATGCCATTTTCTGATTTTCAAATTCAATAACCAGAAAACTTATGAACATAGGAAGTTTTTAATTCTATGTGCATACAAATTCAAAAAACCAATTTGGTCAATACATTATATCAAGAGTAGCGACGAGCTCATTAGCTAAGCTTGCTGCTAATAGACCACATGACTGGGAGGTAGCAGTTCACTGGTAATGTCAAATTACAGGTGAAGACCACTACTCTTTCAGTATAGCACGACTGCACAACTATGATTCCAAAAAGCATTGGAAAGTTGACGAAACAAAATCAATCGCCAAAAAGGTACACATCGAGAAATAAAAACGATGAACAGAGAAAAAAAGAAAAGAAAAAAGATGTAAACATAGATTGATAGTTGAGTGGTAACAGCTACATGTGAAAAAGATGAAAACTCATCAAAGAACCTTCATACAGGTTTCTCTTTACATGCGTAAAAACCTCAATCAACAAAACCATGTGCATT
>JABCMJ010047082.1:0-19353 GCA_014822125.1 Arbutus unedo | reverse complement strand
GCGCTGGACAAATACGCCATGTCATCCAAAAACGCGAATAGTAATTGTGTTTTACCCTAATTTTATAGATAGTTTGAGATTTGACCTATTTCCCTAGTTAGTTTTTGAAATAACCCTATTTTGATTAAAAAATTCCCCAAAAACACCAAGAATTCTACGTGGATTTTTGGGCTATAAAACAAGAAAAAGTCTAGAAACACATATATTTTTGAATATATTCAAACACAAATATGTCCAAAACTATTAGATGTACTTAGAATTAACAAATTATTGACGACCTCGCGTCTATCCAACGATTCTGGACATTGAAAAATTATCCTTCACATGGTGCAGCTACCACATAAGGGTACGAAATTTGGCATAATGCACCTTTGTCCCATCTATCATCACCCTTTTGGACCTACACACTTGTTGAAATCTTTTTACCATTTTCCAGCTTAGGTGAAACGAGAAAGTTATTTTATTCTAATTTGATGCTCGTGAATTTCTATAAATAAATTCGAACACTCAAGAAATTTCAATTACCCTTTTACCTGCAAATGAATGACGGCCTCGGGTCCGAAAGGAATAAAGAATAATAAGAAATCAAACTTTCTTGTTATTTTTAATAGCAAATCTTTACGCAAAGTTCCATTACTATTAATGGGTAGTTCCGTAATTTCTTATGTTTCAAAAATAGCCTTTTCGGTTACAGCTTTAAAGCTATGCGATATATTTAATCTTTCTCCAAACTTTATAGTAATAGAAGGTTCACTGAAAATTCAATCGACGAATCAACACACTGCTTCACCATTATACGGTTGTGACTAAGGGTGTAAGAGAATTCGAAAAAACCAAATCGATTGAAAAAAATCGGTTTAGTAGATCTGGAAAATTGTCCGGTCGGATTCGGTTTTGCGGAATTTATATTTTTGTTTATGGGTTCGATTTCAATTTTTATATTTTTTTAAGAATCCGGCCGAACCGAACTGATATTGTATAATGGGTCTGAAAATATGTCCCTAACTAAACAGTTTTAATAGGCTTAAAATATTATTCATGGGCCCAAAAAATAAGTCTATTTTTTTAAGATAAGTGGCCAAAAATTCAAAAAATTGAAAAACTCGAAAAATCCAAAAAACCTATCAAAGCGAACCGATTTCAATTTTCCTAAAAAATTGACCGGGACTGATTTCCGAAAATATCACCCCGAACCTATCGATTTTGGATTGCGGTGTCGAAAAATTGACCAAAATTGAGCTGACTTCACCCCTAGTTGCGATGGTATAATTGTGTGGATGATCACCATCTAGAGTTGTCAAACGGTGAATTTGAGTAAGGTTAGGTGAGTTATAAGGGCATCCATACCAAACTCTCCAAATACCTCTTTCTCTAATTTGAGGAGAAATTTTTTTTAACAACCCCCACATCAGCCTCTCTATCCCTTTTTAATAAACTAGGGATAGAATAGAGAGTCTGTTGTAGGAAACATTACAAAATATGACTTTTTAAAATAGAAAAGTGAAATTTTTTTTCTAATTTAGTGAAAAAATAGAGAGATTGGGAACTATCATTCTTCTCTTCCTCGTATACGGATATTTGTATTTAATATAATTCGTCTCTTTCTCCCCCCCAACCCCCTCTCTCTCTCTCCCATGCCAGTGACACATCGTGACTTATTCTCTGGTAAAACAAATTCAATGAATACACCAAAAACCAAAAAACGAAAGTGACTTGAAACAGAAATCTCACCATCCCTCCCTCCTCTCTCTCTCTTCCCCCTTATCCTTCTTCCTCATCACCTACATGCTACCAAACTCCAACGGCTAGACATTTTTCCATCTGAAAATTAAAAAAAAAAAAATTCCTGGTCTGTATTTACAGACTGTCACTTGCAAAATAGGTATGGTTCTATTTGGTTTCGACTATATGTTCCAGCTGACAAATTGTCTTTAATCTTCCTCTCTGTTATAGAGTTTTACATTGTCTTTGTTGCTTCTTTTCTCTGCTTATAAGTTTTGGACAACTCTTATCTGAATCCAATTTTCAAGATTGAGTTAGGCTCACGTTTCTAACATGGTGGGTCCGTTACGCTCATTATGCATTCGGATCCTCTCGTATATATAATCCTATGTCATCCTCACATTTGCAATCCACGCTAGCGTGAGAGAAGATGTTAGCGAGTCTCACATTGTCTATATTTGTCTTATTTTCTCTGTTTATAAAATTTGGACAACTCTTATCTTACAAGTCAATTTTCAAGGTCAATTAGACGAATGAATTTCAAACATTCCCAATTCCCAAACCACCCGTATAGCATGATCTATATATCTTCTCATCTGAGGGTAATTTCTCAAGGATATCCATGTCAATTGGGCAAGCTAGTATGGACTTGGAAGTTGTATGTAAAAATGATGTAGTTCGAGAAGTATTAAAATGTAATACTTTGATAACAATTTATGAATAAAATGATATCATTTTACCCGTACTATTGTAGAACAGCCTTCTCGTGTCCCTCGTGTGTCCACGCCATTTACTACCCATTTGTGTATAAACACAAGTCACACGAAATGAGATCATTCTAAACAAGCTGAACCAAAATGACGAACCTTGGATTGCCGGAATCCTACAAACCACCGCAGTTCGCGGCGGAGTGTTGGTTCGACGACATATGCATCCTCGATATGGACTATTTCGTTAAGACCCTCTCCGGCATTAAGGCCAAGGGGGTCAGGCCCGACCTAATCGGCTCAATCATCACCCACTATGCATGTAAATGGCTGCCAGAGCTCTCCGGCTATGAATCCTTCGAAAAGGACGGTCTCACCACCACCAATTCGGAAGAACATTTGCCGGAAACCACCGCAACTGCTTCGTGGATGAAGAAGAGGTTCTTCGTCGAAACCCTAGTTGGAATTCTCCCGCCGGAAAAAGACTCCATCCCCTGCAACTTCCTCCTGCGGCTCCTGAGAGCCGCCAACAGGGGTGATGTGGAGCCGGTTTATAAAGCCGAGCTTGAGAAGAGGATTTCCTGGCAACTGGACCAGGCTAGTTTGAAAGAGATAATGATACCGTCGTTCAGTCACACGTGTGGGACTTTGTATGATGTTGAGCTTGTTCTGAGATTGGTTACGATGTTTGTGAATTTGGATGAAGCCTTTAGGGGTGGGGCGGCGCTGATTAAGGTGGCGAAGCTCGTTGATTGTTACCTTGCGGAAGCCGCCGTGGACTCGAATTTGAGCTTGCCGGAGTTTGTGGCACTCGCCGGAGCTCTGCCTCGTCATGCCCGTTCTACGGATGATGGATTGTACCGCGCCATTGATACCTACCTCAAAGTAAGTATAATTACACCTAACGTGAGGATTAATTTTTGAGAAATGCTACTTTCGGTTACATCAAGTATTAAGAACTAGTGGATACACGTAAAATTCTTAATAATTTATAGAGTATACATGTATTTAGCGGTGTATTCGGAACAAAGTTATCAATCTCGTACTGGCGATTGCACTAGTTTTATTACTAGTACAGTACGTACCGGTGTGTACCGACGTACTATTTTGAATTTATCGCTAATTAATATATATTTTTTAAATAAAAATTATATTAAACATATAAAATAAAACATCACAATTATAAAAAAAATAATTTTAGCCTCAATTTATATCTAATTACTCAAAAAAATATTAATTAAATTTTTTATTTATTTTTAAATACAGTACGATACGGTACTGGTAGGAGCAGCTCGAAACAGTGGTTAAAATGGTACTCTGGTAATTCGATACCGCTATGAGGCTAGTACAAAACAAAATTAATAACTTTGATACGGAATATTTGTATTCATAGACTTTTTGTTAATTTTTTGAACATTGTCTCAACTATCATTTTGTATTACTTTACTAGCTTCATGTTTAATTAATCTCACTTGAACCCACTAAACTACTGAGAGGTACCACTTCCACCCTTCTGTTAGTAAACTGGGAGTAATGTAGACAAAAAAAAAATATGTAAGGATCAGCCTAACAATGTTTTGTAATGCCTGAATTACCCTTATTTTTGGAGGAAAACAATGTACGAACAAAAGTTTCGGATTTTAAAAAATAACTTTCATTAATCATAAAAACTGAAATTACAAAACTGTAATGGGGAAAGAACCAATTAAGTTTTGTGAAATTATAATTTTTTAAAATAGATTTACGTTCTCATCGTGGGTGTTAAAAGTTGTACTGACGTAAATTTCATATCGTCTAGTATGTGTCTGTTTCTGTTTTTCTTCGGTTTGTAATTTCAATTTTAATAATAGTAGTTGTTTTTTAAAATTTGAGCATTCATTTTCTACATAATTTTTATATTGACTCACTTAGTCATGCAAATCTAATCTCCCTTTTGGTTAGGCACATCCAGGGGTGCCAAAGAAAGAAAGAAAGACCCTATGCAAACTAATGGACAGTCGGAAACTGTCCCCAGAAGCCTCCCTCCACGCCGCTCAAAACGAACGCTTGCCCGTTCGAGCCGTGATCCAAGTGCTCTTTTCCGAGCAAATCAAGCTGAACCATCAATTCGATTGGAGTGGCTCCTTCAGCAGCATGAGGAGTCCCAACATTGGACTCCTCGAGCCGCCTGCTCGGTGCCACTCCAAGCGTGAAATGACAGCTCAACAGATGGAGATAAGGCGGCTGAAAGACGATGTGCTAAAGTTGCAGAGCCAATGTATATCGATGGAGGGGCAAATTGAAAAGATGTTGGAGAAGAAGAGTAAGGGAATTTTCAGGTGGAGGAAGTTTGGAATAGGAGGGTTTAGAAGTGGTGGCGGTGGGGGTGAGGGGCAAGGAGAAACAGAGTCTAGTGGAGTAGGGCGGCAGACGCCAATGGGTGTGAAGAGTAGTAAATTGGTGCAGGGGAGGACTCCTAGCAGGTGGAGGAAGTCAGTTTCTTGAAAGAGAGTTTCTTTTTACAAATTTTGGTGTATAGATTCGGATATAAATGTATTTGAAATCGACTGATACACGTAGAGCTCATAAAATAACAAGGATTTTACGTGTATCGGTCAATTTTGGACACATCTGTGTTTAAATTTGTGTATCAAAATTTGTGTGCACAACACTGCTCTTCTCGAAAAATAAAATTAATGGGGTTGATATGTTTAGCAAGTTTTGTAATGTACCTATTTATGATTTAGAATTGTTGGTAGTTCTCATGTTGGAATAAAATCTCTATTTTTTTTTTTATTAGATTTGTTCGAGTAATATAAAACCTATGAATTTGTCAATGAAAAGAGGCCTTTCTAACGGCATTGATCAAGATTCTAACGAATCTCACTTGCTATATGGTGCCATTTTATCCTGAGATGCCCTACTATCCTCTGATACCTTTCCTGCCACCATGATGCAAAATCCAACCCCAGAGCTCCTGTAATGACCCAACTTTTTTTTTTAAACATTTAATAAATAATTTATCATAATTTTTTTAAAATTAAAAATGGAATTGAATCATATTTAATTTACTTATTTTATTCTTATTATCTAGTAATCCAGATGATTCGATCAAAATGTGAATACACATGTTTATGTGAAATGCGAGTGGAACTACATTATCTTTCTAAATTCCATCTCGAGGTTCATTTTCTCAAAATTCAGAATCCCATGCTCAAGTCAATACAACTTCCACACCTCCTAGTTTCACCCAAATGCTAGGTTTCCTAAACTCATTAATTTGATTCTATCTTCACTTGGCCATTATTACATTCTATCATTAAATCACTATATAAAACTTGTACACTTCATTTCCATTCACGCCAAGAAAATACCAGAGAGAGAGAGAGAGAGAGAGAGAGAGAGAGAGAGAGAGGAAAACTTGGGCATTAAGGTTTGAATCCAACCCTATCAATTTCCTAGACTTCCTAAATTTCATATAATCAATCTTAGCCATTTAAGCCATGAAAGCCTATAAATATATCTTGGGATTTCCTTTCCTTGCACGTTATTTTCCAAGAGGAACCTGTTGGGTTTCGTTCTTTTCTCTTTCACACTTTTTGTAGTCAAATTCATTTTAACCCTTTAGATTTTGCCATGGACTCATGGGTTTCCCAAATCTAGATTAATATGTATGGCATCATTGTGTGTCCATTCTTCACCGTAAACTTTTGAATTTCTAATGGCATTCAGTATGATTTAATCCAATTTAAGGCCAATATTTATACCCCATCAGCACTTCCATCACAATTCATGCACAATTTGAGACAGTAAATTTTAGAGGGAGAAAGAAATAGAGGTTTTGAGAGAAAGTGGGTTACCAAAGGTGACATCACTGTCAAGTTCTACTACCACCATTCAATCACTATTTTTCGTTAGAACCGCACAATTAAGGTAGAAACACATACTTTGTAACTCTAGCTTCGTGTAATTTGTAGATATTATGTGTAATTTTTTTTAGAGGAATCGTGTATTTTTTTTATCGGGTCACAGTCCAAATGATTAGATATTATCCAAATTACACAACACTTGCACATGCATTCACTTTTTAATATGTTATGATGCCCATAAATCTCCATGGGATCTCGTGAGAGCATGAACGCCAATCCAATCATATTTTACTAAGTTGTTATGCTGCTTAAATAATTTGGTGATGTTGTTTAGATTCTGAAAGGAAAAGATTTATGTTGTTGATGGAATTTCTGACGTAATAATGTCATATTGAAATTATGGTTAGTTCAGTTTATAACTGTTCTGCTACTAATTTTATTTTCGAAACTTACTGTATTTGATGTGGAAAAATCTAGAGTCATACGTAAGGGACACTGGATCAGATGCCGCTTGTGACACGACAACGGAGGATGTCAGAGCGTGCATTGTATTCAGATAATGCGTAGAGACACTAAGGAACGTTAAAAGAAAGAGTAAAAAATTTTAGCCCGTTGTGGCAATTTGATTCGGATTTGACTCATGTATTTATGACGTAATTATGCTAAGTTGATTATGATTTAATTTTAAGGGTCCCAACCAGGAAGAGTTGGAAACGGTTGGAGGTGACTTCGGGACGTAGCTTCGGACTCGAGAAAGCGGCGACCAGTGTCTTGCACGTCCTTGAGCCCATAAGGAGAAGCGACTAAGGTTCAGGGTGATTGGTCCTGGTGAAGTCACGTTGCAAAAGATTTAGATAGGGTGAAGTAGATATTGACCTGAGTAGACGGTAGAAGGTAAAGGCCTTACCGGGTATATCACCTCAGACTATGGGCCCATGGTAAGCAAAGACTAGTCAATATCAACTGATTGCCTATGCTAGTATTTGAAAATGTAAGATTGAATTTTCATGGTGGTGAATCCTAGAAATAATAAAGATTCATAATATACCTATGTGTTTATTCCCGCTGTTTTATACTCTGTTCTTTTATTTGCTTATTATATTTGTCAAATTGTATGCTTTTTGGGTTAGTGTTTCAGGTAATTTTTCGCTGAGTATTATGTACTTATGGAACAATTTCTCTGCTCCTGGCATTAATGCCAGATGAAGAAGTGCAGGAAGAGAAGCAACCCGAGTTGGAAGAACCAGGCTTTGGAGCTGAAGACCGTGACAACACATGTGGATTTTATCCTTAAAAGCTCTGTTATATTATTTTTAATTCATAATGTAAACCCATAAGGAATATTTTAGTAATTTTTGTCAAATTTTCATCAATAATGTTTTATTTTAAAATTTACATTTATGATTTAATATTTTAATTGTGTTTTATTCAAAGTAATGGAATTAAAAGATTTTAATTAATGTTGCCGAGAAGCGGGATGTTACAGCTCCTATGACATGAAGTGTACTATTGTTGGCGTTTTGCAAATGCTGATCACCGATGTTCATTGGTGAACCTAGTCCTGTTGTTGTTGAGATTTGGATCAAGCAGATTGAGAAGTTGTTTGGAACCATAGAGATCACGAAGGATAGTGATCGGATTGCTATGGCCACCCATCAGATGCAAAAGAGGCAAACTATTGGTGTGACATTGTTTAGACCACCAATAGCATGGAGACCTTGACTTGAGATTAATTCAAGGAGTTATTTTTAGGGAAGTACTTTTTGACGTCGGTGAAGTAGACAATGCTGCAACAATTCATGGAGTTAAAGTAGGACAGTATAAGCGTAACTCAATATGCCTCTTGTTTTGAGGAGTTGTCAAGGCACATAATAACTATAGTGCTGTGACGAGGCCGAGGCTTGTAGGTTTGAATGAGATTTGAGCCCTGCAATTAGAAGGAACATGATGTCTCAAAGAAACGAGACTTATGCTTTGATTGTCAGTAATGCACTCATATTGGAGAGAGATCCCGATGGATTCTCGAGAACATTGAAAATATCGTAAGAAGAATAATTAGGCATCAAGAGAACCTATCAGAATTGATAGTAGACAATCTAACTGACCTCAAAAAACATAGCGTTAAAGTGACTATTGTTTTTAGGAAAATATTAACCACCGCCCATTAGGCGGTAAATAATATATAAAAAATATATCGATATTCTTATATTGTGTATTAATATCTGTGAATATACATTGATAACAATAAAATGTGCATTGATATTCGTGCTTATTTGACATCATATATATATATATATATATATATATCCACCTATTAGGCGGTACAAAAACATGATTAACATTGATTTTAAATTCACAAATATGCATGCAGTAGCTGTGTATCATTCTTTTAAAATTTTATAAGAAATATATACGTTCATTGCTCCAAGAATTAAATTCTAATCCCCTCCTTACTGTGAAAAACATCGTATCATTAATATGATCTCTATTAGTTATATAAAATATATATCTTACAACATTATTTTTCTTGTTACAATTAATCTCGTCAAATAAATTGACTTATATAAAAGCCCATGCTATGTTGGTGGAAATATTATGGCATCCATCATACTAGCTTCTCTTCTATATTTTTCTCCTTTTTTCCTGGAAATGTAAGAACCTTAATATTCAAACTTAAACCATGTAGATAAAATTTAGCATAAACAAACTAGTCTGTAAAAAATGATTAGGGATGAACATCGAGGACTAAGAGTGTAAGTGAAAATCGATAAACTATACTGAATCGAAAAATCAAACCGAAACAACAATTTGGTCTAATTTTTTAGTTAAATTTGTTCGATCTGAGTCAGTTTGTATTGAACAAAAAATTAGTTTAGTTTCAATTTATTGGCCACAAAATACTAGACCGAAATAAAAAGAAAATGCATTCGGACTAAATTGGTTTAGTTTCTATCTATACCATCATTTCCTCTGTTATACTCAATGGACGAGATAATAATAGATTCAACCATTACTATTAAATCTATTGAACATCAATGGTATCAGACTTACAAGCATTCAGACTATAACAGTTTCGATGAATAGTCACTCATTGTTTTACAGTTATACGATTCCAGTAGAGGATAAGAATTGAGTCAATCACATTTAATAGAAGTAGACAATGGAATAGTTGTACCCGTCAAAACACATAAAAAACATCTATTTATTTATTTATTTTTACTTTTGGCTTAATCCAACCTCTATAAGAGAAAATACAACTCAACAGAAAAAATGAATTGAATTGGATTGAAACCGAAAGAATTGAATGAATTCTTTTCTCCTTCTGCTTATCTTATTACTCATTACAAGCTTCGGTGAACCAAAATTAGAGAGCGAAGCAAGCTGCAACGACGTCGTCTTTGGGTGGATTAGACAACAGTTAATAGCCGTTAAAACCTCAAGCAGAATTCCTCAATCCCCAAAATGTTCTGTATCTCCGAAAATGGCGATTTCTGCTAAAACCCCACCAGTCCCTCAACGTCTAGACCTTCCCAATAGCCTATCCTCAAAAACCCACAAACTCAAAGTCCTATATTTCCCTCAAGTTCTCAAACCCCACAAGTTTTCTGTAAGCAGGACCCATGAAGTCACCGTTCTCAGTACCAACTCTATTGACACCAGAGATCCCAACTCACATATACGCGAATTATGCCTCCATGGGCAGCTGGAGCAAGCTATAAAACACCTAGAATCGATGCAGGAGCTTCAAATTCCTGTCGAGGAAGAAACTTACATTACTCTGGTAAGTCAATGTGAGTGGAAGCGAGCAGCTGATGAAGGGTCTCGAGTATATACTTGCGTATCGAATTCAATGACCCGGCTGAGTATTCCACTTGGAAATGCCTTGTTGAGTATGTTTGTGAGAATGGGGTGTTTGGTTGATGCGTGGTTTGTTTTTGGGAGAATGGAGGAAAGGAATGTGTTTTCTTGGAACGTTTTGGTGGGTGGATATGCAAAAGGTGGGTACTTTGATGAGGCTTTGAATTTGTATCATCGAATGTTGTGGGCTGGAGTTAAACCCGATGTGTATACGTTTCCTTGTGTTTTGAGGACTTGTGGTGGTGTACCGGATTTGGCGAGGGGTAAAGAGGTGCATGTTCATGTAATTAGACATGGGTTTGAGTCTGAGGTTGATGTGATTAATGCTTTGATCACTATGTACATAAAATGTGGAGACGTGGAGAGTGCACGGTTAGTGTTCGATAGAATGAACAAGAGAGACAGGATTTCGTGGAACGCAATGATTTCGGGGTACTTTGAGAATGAAAGGTGTACGGAAGGACTGGAATTATTCTTTATGATGCGTGAGCTTTCTGTTGTTCCGGATTTGATGACCATGACTAGTGTGATCTCTGCTTGTGAACTTCTTGGTGACCAAAGATTAGGGAGGGTAATTCATGGGTACGTAGTAAGAACAGAGTTCGGGGTTGATGTTTCAGTCGATAATTCCTTGATCCAGATGTATTCAAGTGTTGGGAATTGGGAGGAAGCAGAAAGGGTTTTTTCTAGAGTTGAGTCTAAAGATGTGGTGTCATGGACGGCCATGATTTCGGGTTATGAGAAGAATGGATTGCCTGAAAAAGCTGTGGAAACTTACAAAACGATGGAACTAGAAGGTGTCATGCCGGATGAAATTGCCCTAGCCAGTGTTCTATCTGCCTGTGCTTCTTTAGGTTTTGTAGACATGGGTATTGGGTTGCACGAGCTTGCCAAGAGGACAGGACTAATATCATACGTTATTGTTGCAAACGCACTCATTGATTTTTATTCCAAGTGTAAATGCATAGACAAGGCTTTGGAAGTCTTCCAACGGAATCCCAGTAAGAATGTGATATCTTGGACATCAATCATTCTTGGGCTTCGGATCAACAATCGGAGTCTTGAGGCCTTGGCTTTCTTTAGGAAAATGACACTCAGTCTATGCCCCAATTATGTAACTTTGGTCTCTGTCCTCTCCGCGTGTTCGAGGATAGGAGCTTTGATGTGTGGAAAAGAGATCCATGCCCATGCACTGAGAACTGGATCTGGGTTTGAAGGGTTCTTACCTAATGCTATCCTAGACATGTATGTTAGGTGTGGAAGAATGGGGCCTGCGTGGAACCTATTCAACACGCAGGAAAAAGACGTATCTTCATGGAATATTCTCCTAACGGGCTATGCCCAACAGGGACAAGGAATACATGCAGCTGAGCTATTTGGTAGAATGACTAAGTCGGGTTAAACCAGATGAGATAACGTCCATTACCCTATTATGTGCATGTAGTAGATGTGGTATGGTAACTGAAGGTTTGGAGTGTTTTTGCAGCATGAAGCACAAGTACTGTATGGTCCCAAATTTGAAGCATTATGCTTGTGTAGTGGATTTACTTGCTCGTGCGGGAGAACTGAATGATGCTTATGAATTTATTCTGGAAATGCCTATAAAACCTGATCCAGCTATATGGGGAGCCTTATTAAATGGATGTAGGATTCGCCAGCAGTTCGAACTTGGGGAAATTGCTGCTCAGCGTATCTTGGCAATGGATGAAGTAAGTGCTGGGTATTATACTCTCTTGTGCAATTTCTATGCTGATAATGGTAGATGGGACGAAGTCACGACAATTAGAAAGATTATGAGAGAGAAAGGGCTTACTGTTGATCCTGGGTGCAGTTGGGTTGAAGTCAAGGGAACGGTCCATGCTTTCCTTAGTGGTGATGATTCCCACCCTCAGATAAAGAAAATCAATGCAGTTTTAGATGAATTTTACGAGAAAATGAAGGAAACTGGTGGTGTTGGAACGGAAAACAGTTCTACGAATGAGGTTGAAGATTTGAAAGCTGGGGTCTTTTGCGGACACAGTGAGAGACAGGCAATTACGTTTGGGCTCATAAATACTTTTCCTGGGATGCCCATTTGGGTTACAAAAAATCTGTACATGTGTGAAAGCTGTCATAATACTGTCAAATTTATCTCTAAGGTAACCCGAAGAGAGATTTCAGTTAGGGACGCTGAAAATTTCCATAATTTCAAGGATGGAGTCTGCTCTTGCGGGGATGAATGGTGCTGGGGAAAGACTTGAACATTGAAAGGGAGCAAAAACAGTTTCTAACTTTTCATACATAATGATTCCCAAGAAATACAGCCCATCGCTGTGGACGGAAAGTTCATATCATCCCCCGGATGATGCTGAACAAATACTAGACGGGAGAGCTACTTTTCGAGTTTCTTACTTAGGCACCCATTGATCAGCAAAATATGATTGGAATCATGCAGCATAGTGCTATTTGAAACTCAGCCACCATAGGGCTGTTTGAAACTCAGCTCCCTAAGATTGAGCAGGTGAAGCCATAACAACAGCCGCAGGAGAACGCGTTACAAAAGCATGACAACCGACACCCATTGGTAACGCTTGGGTTTGGTCACTTGGTTTTCCATCCATTTATGCTCCTATTAAGATTGCATTCTTGAACTTTTCGAAGTGGAAGGTATTGTGCGACACGGTAACCAACTGGGACTAGCTCAGCTAGCAAAAATCTTCGTTCTTATATAGGAGAGGTCAGGAATTCGAGTCTTTTTTATGGGCAGGATTCTCTCTCGCTAGTCTATAACCTCCGAATGTATGGAAAAAAAACCAAACACTGTAACTTCATATGCCATTTCGATGTACCTTCATTCTTAATTTTTGTCAACTCCAAACAGTGAAGTTTAATGTTGAAATTAGAATGTACAGGCCAAAATTGGTGTAAACTTCGCATTTATGATTTATAAGAACTGTTTTCGTATTTCAACCAAATCTTCTACCCCTTTCTTAGTCATCTAAATCTTGAGCACATCATCATGGATATATGAGACACATCGCATATAATCGTTCACTTGTCAGTCATGTTGGTATGCTATTTCACTCAGATTTCCTGCTATTTCAAGATTCTTGAACATCTTTTGCTGCTACTGCTGTTTTCATTGTTAAATCTTTTTCGGTTCTAAGCTTCTGCTTGGACCCTTGAACCAACTGTAGTCAAAACCATTGGTAAGTTTGATCGCGTGTCTATGATTGTTCGATTCGATCAACTGATTTTGCAGGAATGATCAATGTGGTGACTTGACCAGATGAACGGTTGAGATCACGACCTACGAATTCTTAACAGTACCCTCTAGTTCTGAATGCCCATGAGAGAAGCCATTTCCCTATAATGTTACAGGTCCTGCTCTTGAAATTCCAATTTGTAGCAGAACGTGCAAGGGGGTGTTTGTTTTAGCTAATGGTTAGAACTTAGAAGTCAAACTAGTTTTAATGGCCCAAACGTGATTGTTAGATGGATAGTGCACAAATGAAGGCAATAACTTCGCCGTGTTTAATGGGTTGAGCTTCTGCAGTAGTGGTAATAATGTATGTATTTTTCTGGATCCATTGAGTTGGCATTTTTTTCCAACCATGTGGGTGTCTGGCATGAACAAAGTCAATAAGTGGCAAGTACGATTAACTAATCTCATTGATAATAAAAAATATTATAACGCTTGCCTCTTTAAGCGGTTTATGTTTTCTCTTATTTCTCAAGTTGTCTCCCTTTCTCTATTTTCTTGAAAGAGTGAAGATAAGCAAAGAAATAACTAGTGAAAGTAAGAAGTTAGTCCACCTTAGAGATTAGTTGAGGTATGTGTAAACTGATCCGAATATTCTGAGTTATTAAGAAAAAAAGAAGAAGAAGTTTGAGTCTAATTTCAAACCAAACGACCTATGACAAGTAAAAGTTTTGGTCTGATTCTGTATGATCAGTAACAATTGAAAGGTCTTCTATTTCGATACAACAATTATGCAAAATAATACAATTAACTTTCATAACTTCATATTAAATACTTTAAGATAATGAACTCATAGGCTCCAATTTAAGATTAAAAACATTAAACCTAAAGAATTGGTTATTTTATTAAGTTGTAGTCCAATCAAATTTTAAGATAAGACGTGAGTTGATAATATATATTTTATGACTTAAGTGAGTTTGACCACGTAGTTGAGAATTTAGTGGGATTTTGACTTGTGCATTGATCTAATTTTTAATTGTGTAAATAAAAAGAGTTTTTGTTATAGCATTATAAATAAGATTATATGCATCATTCCAAAATATGAAAAATGGTCGCTTAATTGTAAATGAAATTATACATGATAAATAGGTATGTAGTATTTGTTTACTATATATATATATATATATATCTATATATTATAATTTATATATACTTAATTTTAGTATGAATAAATTATGATTCCGTCCCACTGTGCCTGTTGGGAGAAGTGATGATGACAGTAGTGTACTAGGGAATCACAAATCATATGTTTTTTTATTTATCAAATAATGTAATTTATAAATTTTATGTCTCGACATAATTGCAGTAGTTTAACCATCAAAAATTTCGAAAAGCCTGTAATTTTGAATCAACTACCATCCACGTGCTATTGATTATTGTATTAGGTCAGTTTATACCAAAAGATTTTAATTGAGTTTTTGCCAATAAATTAATATCAAATGGCAATGAAATTGATATCTCAATTTAATTGATAATCAGAAAAATGTAATTAATTAGGGTTATGTGAGTGTGATCATGCAAACATCTTTAGAAAATTAACATCGGATCCACTCGTGACCAAATTAATAGACAATTCTGAAAATATTTTAGGGTTGATGCTTTTCTAAAATTACTATATTTATTTGTTCAATATAATTTTATTTTTATTATTTTTCTTCAACCTATAAAATAAAATCGTTTCGAAATTAACTAATTGAAAATATTTTTAAAACTTAAAATATATTTTTTAAATTTTTTGTTCTTATTTTATTAGTTTATTGGATAATTGTATCTCATAGGTAGAAAAACATTTCCCATAATTTTAAAGATATATTCTTTACAAAAAGTTTTCGGACTCATTTTAGAAAGAGTAAAACATAAAAAACAAATGATTTTTTAAGACGACTTGAATGGAGAAAATCAGTCGACCGTCACTCTCAGTTACCACCGGCTCCTTTCACCTTGACTTCGAATTCACGTCTCTCTCTCTCTCTCCTCTAATCCAGGAACCCAACCAGATTGAGGTTCTGCTCCTTTGAGTTGCATACTAGTAGACTTGGCCAACCCACTTTTCAGGTTAGTCTTCTTTGTATGTATCATGTAATCTACACCAAATGAGAGTTACTGTAATCTTGATGCTCGCTGTGATCTTTACCAATTTTTCCTTTGGTCTTTTGTGAGCGATATTTACTTATTTCAAGTTGATGTCACTTGGGTTAGTGCCCAAAACTGCAAATTCAGATACCCATTTGCTTCTATAGCTTCTAATTGTCAAGTTTTGTGATTCTGGTTGGTGGGTTTGGGTAGTTAAGAGATCTTGAAAAGATTGGCTAGGGTTTTGAATTTGCAACCATGAGGAATGTTCATCTGGCTATTTCTAGTTGGGGTTTGGTTGGTTTGTTTATGTTTCTGTGCATTAGCTTCACACATTCATACAACATAGATGGATTTTCTGAAACTAGAGATGAGCATTCTGTGACCTACAATTATGATCGGATCGATGAGGTGAGGAAAGAATGTGCCTTTGTTTTGAATTCTGCGCCTGAGTTGAAACCTGACGATAATAGAATGTATGGTATCAAGGAAGAGCTGTCTTTTATGAATGGAGATTGGTGGCAAGAAGTCAATGGAGCACCATTAATGCCATTTGATGACAAATATGTTTCAGAAAACACATCGGATTTCCGATCGCGACTGAACTTATTGTCTTTCTGGGTTACCGATGTCGATCGCTCTCATAAGTCTAAGAAATCAGTGAGTGTCAGTGGGATTTTGCATATGGGAATTACAGTAGAGGGTTTATTCATTCAAAGACCTTCTGAGAAGAGTCCTCGTTTTGACATTTGGCCGGGTCATTCTCAGCTCTCAGTTCGTTTCCAAGGAATTTACACTGAGTCAAAAGAAAGCGGTGGGGAAAGAGTGATGTGTTTGCTTGGGAATGCAATGTTGCCTTCTCGGTTACCTGACTCCACTGATCCATGGGGGTGGACGAAAGAACCTAATTATGCAAATCAACCACCTCTTTTGCAAGACGATCAAATTTTGCTTGTTCTCCGTTACCCTAAGACGTTTTCCCTTATGACAAGAGGAATAAGAGGAAGCATGAGGAGTTTGAACCCAAAATCAAACCTAAAGTACTTTGACGAAGTTCACATCTCTTCCTGGTTGGGCCCTTCTTCAGAGTACGAATTTGGCTCTGAAAAGATTTTGTCCAAAGCTTGCAATCCGTATCCTTATCAAGATAGTTTGATGGAAGGTGGCATTGATATTTACAAAGGCCCTGAGTTTTGTTTAATTCTCGAGCGGTTTAATGGAGAAGCAATAACTGTTTTACCAAACTGGAAATGCAACGGAACCGATGACTTCTGTAGTAAGTTTGGTCCGTTCATTTCAAATAAGGATATTAAAGCCACTGATGGAGGATTTAAGGATGTTAAACTTGTCGTGCAAGATGTTCGATGCGAGAAAGGGCATTTACATGATAACCCTGGCTTTTCAAGGGTCTCTGCAGTTTTTAGAGCTATTCCTCCATTCGAGAATCAGTTCAATGCTGCACAAAGGACTGGATTAAATAACATGACTCTTTCTGCGGAGGGAGTCTGGAAATCTTCCAGCGGACAGCTTTGCATGGTTGGGTGCCTTGGAATTGTTGATACAAAAGATAATGAATGTACTTCTCGGATATGTTTGTATATTCCTCTCTCGTTTTCCATAAAACAACGGAGTATAGTCATGGGGACTATATCGAGCATTGACGAAAGTGCCAAATCGTACTTTCCTCTATCATTTGAAAAGCTGGTGCGACCTGCGGAGCTGTGGGACCAATACAGCTCTGCCCATCCTTATTACAGCTACTCCAAATATGATTCAGCTGGTGTAGTGCTCGAGAAAAATGAGCCCTTCAGCTTCGGGACTGTAATTAAGAAGTCATTGTTGAAGTTCCCAAAACTGGAAGACACTGGAGCACTTCCAGTCAGTCTTTCTCTTCTATCAGAAGATCTCACCCTTCACGTCTCAGCATTTCCTGATCCCATTCCAAATTCTCGCCCTCCTAGAATTGATGTCCAAATGGAGATTATTTCACTTGGTCCCTTGTTTGGCAGATTTTGGTCTCCAAAAAATGCTACAACCGCAGAGGAAGGGAATCCTTACCACAATAAAGCTGAATACACAGAAAAGCAGCTTCTCCTTAATGTATCGGCTCAACTCACAATTGCTGGAAAACCCAACAACGATATCTCAGTGCTTTTCGTTGAGGGCATGTATGACCAACATGTTGGAAATATGTATTTGATTGGTTGCAGGGATGTTAGAGCCTCGTGGAAGGTTCTACACAATAGCATGGACCTTGAATCCGGGTTGGATTGTTTTGTCGAAGTGGTTGTGTCTTATCCGCCCACATCAGCTAGGTGGTTAGTCAGTCCAACGGCCAAGATTTCCATATCAAGCCAAAGGAACGAAGATGACCCACTTTATTTTAGGCCAATCAAGCTCCAAACTCTACCAGTTATGTACAGGAAACAAAGGGAAGACATTCTCTCTCGCCGTGGTGTTGAGGGGATCCTTAGGCTTCTGACACTCTCAGTGGCAATTTCTTGTATTGTGAGCCAATTGTTTTACATAAGGGAGAACTTGGATTCTGTTCCTTTCATTTCTCTTGTCATGTTAGGGGTTCAAGCTCTGGGGTATAGTCTTCCGCTGATCACAGGTGCAGAAGCTATCTTCAAAAGAATGGCTTCAGATTCTTATGAAAGCCCTTCTTATGATCTTGAGAAGAGTCAGTGGCTTCAAGTTATTGATTACACTGTGAAGCTTCTTGTTCTAGTTTCATTTTCGCTTACTCTAAGGCTCTGCCAAAAGGTGTGGAAATCCCGTATCAGATTGCTCACCCGTGCCCCTCTTGAACCTCATCGTGTCCCAAGTGAAAGACGGGTACTTTTTGTTACCTTGATCATACATGTCATTGGGTACATAATTGTTCTCATTATCCATTCTGTGACGAGCAGCCAGAGGCCATTTCACACCGAGATAGTTGTAGATTCTAGGGGAAACTCACAAACACTCAGGCAATGGGAAACTGAACTAGAAGAATATGTGGGTCTCATTCAGGATTTTTTCTTGCTTCCTCAAATTATAGGCAACCTGATGTGGGAGATCCACTGTAAACCTCTCAGAAAGCTATACTTCATGGGTATAACAGTGGTCAGAGTTCTCCCTCATATTTATGATTATATTGGGTCTCCGATACCCAACCCCTACTTCTCTGAGGAATACGAGTTTGTGAATCCGCAGTTTGACTTTTTCTCCAAGTTTGGGGACATCGCGATTCCTGTGGTGGCAATATTTCTTGCCTTGACGGTCTATGTTCAACAGAGGTGGAATTACGAGAAGCTCAGTCAAAAGCTTGTTGTTGGTCAACGGAGACTTCTACCCCTGGGGTCCAAAGTGTACGAAAGATTGCCTTCCAGATCGTTTGAAGCAGAGCTTGTCTCTGGTGTCAATGATGATCCTACTCAAAACAAAAAGCTTGATGAAGCTGATAACTGAATGAGGTTGCTGCGGTAAACTATTAACTCAAATACTGGAAACATACATGCATGTTAGTGTTTTATTGTTGTTTACTGTTTAATCCTTGGATGTTTGCCATTCAAAGAATAACTATAATCAGTAGTTTATCTTGCACCTGCTGATTCATTGTACCTTGTATGTTTTTACTGCTTTGAGAACTCGGCTTCCATTCAAGCGGGTTAGTTTGTATTTGAGATTTAAGTTACTCGATTATGTTGACTACGTGGAGGTGTCGTTCTCATTGTTGTTCTCTGAGATTTTACAGTACCTTGGATGTTTTTACTTCTTTGAGAACTCGGCTTCCATTGAAATGGGTTAGTTTGTATTTGATATTTCAGTTACTGGATTTTGTCGACTACGTGGAGGTGTCATTGTCATTGTTGTTCTCTGAAATTTTACTGTGTTTACTTTGTAGTGTATATTATTTTTA